>JANHFX010002336.1:0-10745 GCA_027560015.1 Chloroceryle amazona
TATTATAGTATATATTAAATATTTCCCATTTAATCTGAACATTGACTGACATAATGCTGGTTCATAGCGAGAAACTTTCCTCTGACTGACACACACAAAAGTGGCTTGCAGAGCACAGGGATTACAAAAGGATTCTTCATATGGTTCATCTACAGATCACATGTACAGGATGGTAAGGCCAAAAATGCATTGGTACTATAGGATTCTCTTCCTTCTCTCTACAGCAGACATTTACAAATACGCAGCTGTAAATTAGACTTTGAGATCCTTGGTCTGATCTGCAAGAAGTGGCTTGATTAGCAGCAGTGTTCAGTAGCTGTAGTTCCTGGTATAAACCAAACAACGTGCCACAGAATGCAGAGAAAGAAAAAAAAAATCACAGAATTGTCATGGTTGGAAAAGACCTCTAAGATCACTGTGTCATCCCCCAAAAAAACCACAAACCAAACCAAACCAAACAACACACCTCACTATCCCATGTGTACATCCTCAAGTGCCTCAGCTACCCGTTTTTTGAACACCTCCAGGGATGGTGACTCCACCACCTCCCTGGGAAGCTTGTTCTGATGCCTCACTAGTCTTTTGGTAGAGAAATTCTTCCCCGTATCTAATCTGAACCTCCCCTGGTGCAACTTCAGGCCACTTCCTCTAGGCCTGGCAACCACCTCACTACACCCTCCTTTCAGGTAGTTGTAGAGAGTGATAAGGTCTCCCCTCAGCATCCTCTTCTGCAAACTAAACAGTCCCAATTCCCTCAGCCTCTTCTCACAGGACTTGTTCTCCAGACCCTTCACCAGCTTCATTACCCTTCTCTGAACTCACTCCAGCAACTCAATGTCTTTCTTGTGGCGATGGGCCCAGAACCGAACACACTACTCGAGGTGTGGCCTCACCAGTGCCAAGTGGAGTGGGACAATCACCTCCCTTCTCTTGCTGGCCACACTATTCCTGATCCAGGCCATTGGCCTTCTTGGCCACCTGGGCACACTGCTGGCTCACGTTCAGTCAGCTGTTGACCAGCACCCCCAGGTCCCTTTCCAATGGGCATCTTTCCAGCCACTCCTCCCCAAGCCTGTAGCATTGCCTGGGGTTGTTGTGATCAAAATGCAGGACTCAGCACATGGCCTTGTTGACCCTCATACAATTGGCCTCAGCCCATCAATTCAACCTGTCCAGATCCCTCTGCAGAGCCTTTCTACTTCCAAACAGAAATAAGTGCAAGCAGATGCAGGGAATTTGTAATGCAACATTTCCAGTTGTCTCCGGGAAGCTGAATGTTCTCTGCGAGATGGTGGAAAACAATAAATAAATAAATAAATAGAAATAAAAGGAAACATTGTTCTGTTGTTCCTGCTAGCCTAACATGAGGAGGGGAATCCCTCCCAAACCTGGCAGTCATTTTAGCTGTAACAAAATCAGGAAGACAATGTTACCACACAAGTGAATTTCCAGGTTTCTAGGAGAACTTGCATAACCTGTCCATGGGGACCAAGCTTCGGTGCTTCAAAGGATGATGTTAACCTCCAGAAAGGTAATATATCTCAGTGGGAAAACTTTCTTGGCCTTTCTGAGCACACAGCAGCAATCCAGTAATGCCTTTAATTTGCTACGTCCATAAGAAGGGTCATATATCTGGGTGGGAACTCGTATTACTCAAACAGCTGTGACGAAAATATTTTTTTCTATTTCTCATGATGTCAATTATCTAATATACACTAGGTGATAAAGATGTGGACAGAGCAACAGGGAGCTAGCTCCCTACAGATGTCTTCCAGGAAAAGAGATTTCAGCCTGGCAGTGTTGCAGTAGAGGGGTCTACTGGATGTACTACTCCCCTAATTTATCTCACAACTATGTATCAAAAGAATAGGCACGTAGTTTGTCCTTTTCCTCCAATGTTTTAATTAATAAAGACAAGCTGGTCAGAGAGAAGAAAGAGGAGCACAGACATCATAGAAGACAAAAAGGACAAAGGTTTAAATCAGCCAAAATCCCAATTTGCAAATCTCTGAGGATTTTACAGGTACTGATCTTTCTATTCTCTGGCTGAATGATCTATTGGAAGGAGGTGAGAATCACCCTTTGGAAGTCTGGAAGCAAGAGGGAAGGCAAAACTTCAACGTGACTAAAAGCCTGGGGCTCATACCACAAAAGCTTAGGTCTCAATCTCCATTTACAAGCCAGCTCCTGGACTTAATTTGTAATGGTAATTTTGTGTTAGCTGAAGTGTTCTGCTGCTGGCACATTTGACAGTAAAGGGAGAATCCACTGTAGGTGTGTTTGGATTTCATGGAGGTTTCTCTGTAGATACGGAGAAAGAAAAAACACACAGAGCCTTTTGAGATATACTCTGTGAACTTCAAATTGAAAGAAGGGCTAAACCACATCTCTGTGTGTGCATGAATATATAGCTGTGAGTACACACAGAGAGATATTTACATCTATATGTACACGTAATAATGCAATAATGCATACAAAACCCAGTTTGCAGATACACAGACATCCTTAGCAGCATATGAGTCTACAACTCTGACTGATAATCACACTCACCCACCCCCTTTTTATCTCTCCCAGCACCTTTGCTTTCCTCTCCTCTGCAGGTTGCCCAGCATCATCATACTGAGACTCTTGTTCAGTTTCCATATGTGGAAATATAAAAGATAAGGATGACTGATGCCACCCTGATACTACTTGTTAGTAGTAGCATGAGTCTGACTCTGACCAACAAAGTGGAATGACAGTCACAAGGGTGTGTGGGCAGAACCTTGACCCAGGCAAGGTGGAGAACAGGTGGAAGGATTTACCTGGACGCTTACCTCAGTATTATTTTTTCTCAGCTAAGCAAAACATCCCAATATCCTTGTAATATAATTCTTTCACATTAACTGGTGAGGCTATAGAAATCAGAGAGGACATAGTATCATGAAGACTGAGCATGAAAAAAAAGTTGCAGGTGAACATATCTGTATTTTGGGCTATGATTTTCTACTCTAAGCAGTCCTACAGGCATCTCACACTACTTTGCATCACAGAAGTTCTATGTATTTATGTTTCTGATGTTGCCTCATTTCTACCTCTTTGTTTCAATGCACACGCTGTGCCAGATATTGCACTTGCTAGAACAATAAGCACTCCAAACCCAATGGATGTTAAGAGTGTCCTACACTTTGAGAAGCATAGTCTGGCAGCAAGACCAGGTGGACTTCACGTGAGAGAATGCAATGACTCTTCTTTGTCTTTCCTAGCAATCATATTGAAGACAGTGTTCAGAGCAGCTGTAGGAACTTTCAGCACTGAGCTTTTCTTTTCTAAGTACTCAGTGATGGTTAAACTCCCCCTAAAATTCACCTGTAGCTCCCATGGGAGGTAAAACCTCCATCAGAAACAGAAAACATCATCCAGAACCAAGGTCACATAAAGACACAGTGATCACCAGGCTGGTCGATAAAGATGAGATGTCTGAGGCTAACCCAGAAAATCAGTTCACAGGTCAGGAAACAGATCAACAGGATCCTTGTCTGGCCATGGGCCAGATGTGTGAGACAGAGACAGTCACACTTATGTCATAGTTCAGGCAGGGACTAATAGCACAGACTTCTGCTCCCAGCCCATCTGTAGGTCATGTGTCAGTGGAAGCCCCAAATGAGGGTGGTCAAGGCAACTAAGGGGTTTTTATTAATGCCCTCAGGGCCCTGAGAGATGCAGATTATAATAATTGCCTTCATTTTTTATTTTGAAAGCTATTGGGGGTTCTTGCTTGCTTGTAACATAGCAATGTCACAGTTTGCTTTGGTCGAGACCTGGTTACACCATAAACAGGAGCTGACTGTGGTAAGCCAAGGCCAACAGGACAATGTAAACAAGAAGTAAGCATAATGAGCCTTGGCATGGACAGTGGATCAACCAGAATCTTTCACAAAGCTGCTGGAAGGTATCATGTGATATCGTTTGATTGGCCGCCTGTGTCAACAATTTAACTACAAAGACCTTCAGCAGTAGAGGTTGAGGGAAAACCCTTGATCCACTTGATAAACTGAGCTTAGTGGTTTCACATTGTCTGTTTCTCTTCCCTCCATAACAACTTGTGTGATTAATTTTCTCCGCCTCTTTAAAACCAGATTGAAAGCATCAGCTCCTGAACTTGTAAGATATGAAGACCCATATCTCAGCAAGAGGACACATCTACCAAAGTGGACAATAAATTGAGGAATGCCACCATTTTGTGAGTGACAGGCTGTCATCTCTTAGTTTCCATAAGCTAGATTCTCTTCTTGCTAGACAGGTTCAAAAAGGACTTGTGATTTAACCCCAGTTAGCAACTAAACACCACACAGCTCCTCACTCACCAGTGGGATGAGGATAGAATCAGAAGAGTAAAACTGAGAAAATTCATGGCTTGAATTAAAGACAGCTTAATAAGTAAAGCAGAAGCCACACATGCAAGCAAAGCAAAGCAAAGCCAGGAATTCATTCCCCTCTTCCCATAGACAGGCAGGTGTTCAGCCATCTCCAGGACAGCAGGGCTCCGTCACACATGGGAAGACAAACACCATCAGTCTGAACATTCCTCCCTTCCTTCTTCTTCCCTGAACTTTTTATTGCTTTTTTTATGGCATCATATGATATAGAATATCCCTTTGGTCAGTTGGGATCAGCTCTCCCAGCTGTGTCTCCTCCCAGGTCTTTGTGCACACCCAACGACCTCACTGGTGGAGGTGGTATAAGGAGCAGAAAAGGCCTCGATGCTGTGCAAGCACCAGTCAGCAATAACTAAAACATCTCTGTATTATTGTACTGGTTTGGGCTGGGATAGAGTTAATTTCCAGTACAAATCCAATCCGTAGCCCCATAGGAGCTACTGTGAAGAAAATTAACTCTATTCCAGCCAAAACCAGCACAAAACCTCTGATTAATTCTATTGACTATGTTAGCAATACAAATGAGGGAAGAACCCAACCATACTTTTAGAGTTTAACGACTAAAATTGGTATAAATCAATGGATATACGTGATAGTCTTGCAAAAATAACCTTGTGTCAGGAACAGGGGATGGAGGAACATTCTATTCCCAGGTACTTGGTACTGACAACAGGGCTTGTACCCCTGCACTGTACAGAGGAGCAGTCAATCCATCTTCCTACAAGGGATACAGCCGCATTCCTTCAGGTCTTTCTTCAGCCTATGTGCTTTGTCTTTCAAGGAGTTTCCAGTGGATACATCTAGTGGTCCAGTTCCAGGATGGGCTTGCAGATAAAAATACTTTCTTACTTCTTTTATCCATCTGAGTGGAGCTGCTGAAATGCAAGGACCGTAGACAATTATCATTCCACAGTCACACACCATGTGGTGGACCCACATCTGTGGGGTTTTTAAGTTGCTCTTTTAAGATCAAGTGCTGCTTCCACTCTCTAGGCTACAACAGTCTTTCATATGCAGACAAGTGTTTCAGTGCTTAATGATGAGACATCAGTATAGCAAGAATTGGCACTTCTTGTGATTAGTTGATCAGTTTTAAACAGAGACAAGTACTTAATGACATGGCAAGCTGTGAACTTCTGGAATCTGCTGCCCAGGTAAAGTGTGGACAGAGATGGCAGGATAAGGTCAAAAGAGATCTGAAAAATTCCTGGTAACAAGGCTGTAAACAGACATTAAAGGGAAGATGCAGGGCTGCCAACCACAGTCATTGTGGCCATAGGGGTAGTGTGACCAGATCATAATGACCCACAGGTAGTGACCAGGCTTGTCTGCTCTCCCTAAAAAGCATCCCCTCCTGCCACTCCTGGATACAGTGTCTGGACTGTGCTCTCTGCCCCAGTGGTACATTTTCTGCGGCGTTAGGGTCACTTTTCTTCATCTTGAATGAGGTAGGAGACAAGGTTAGCTGAGAGGGCAGCAAGTCTCCAGAGATTCCTTTTGGCACCCCGAACTTCTCATGCCAGAGGTTCATTTTTCAAGAGTCGAGGAAATAACCTGTTTTCATCAAAGCCCTGCAGCTTAAGTAGGTTACAGTAAATTAATCAACTGTTCAGGTGCTAATGTAGCAGTTCTCTTTAAGTACCCTTTTCCCAACAGCCTGGACACCACTGGGCCACAGCTGGGCCACACTGGAGGAAGAGCAATGTTAGCAGAATATTGGGCCTGGGACACTGTTTCCCATTCAGGCTGCTGACTCCATTTCCACATCCAGAAGTTTCTCACTGGGGATATTTAGCACCGTCCAGTACAATCAAGAGTCCCAACAACACGCTGTCTGCCTGGGATATATGTAGCTTTTAGAAAGTGGGGAATGTCAGCAACATTTTATGATTGCTATATTCTACATACAGGCACTAAGGCAGCTGGCCATCTTCTGTGACTGGAATCTCCTGGTGGGTCAGAGATCTACCAGAGATCATCAGTCTGTTACTTGATGAGGTTGGTCACCTCACAAATAGGGATGTAGACAAAGCAGAGACATTTAATACCTTCTTCACCTTTGTCTTTAAAACCAGTGATGGGCCTTGGGACCTCTGGAGCCCTGTGCTGGAAGACCATGACTGGGGGATGATAAACTCCCAGCTGACCCTGGACTTGAGACTTCCTGCTCCAGGTGGATGTGGATGAAGCTATGGAGCACAATGGGATTCATCCCAGGGTACTGAAAGAGATGGGCTCTCTTATAATGGGACCTCTCTCCATTATTTTTCAATGGTTTTGGGAGTCTGGAGAAGTCCCAGTCAACTGGAAGCTGGCAACTCTTGTCCCAGTTTTCAAGACAGGTAAGAAGGAAGACGCTGGTAATTATGGACCTGTCAGTCTCACTTTAGTGCCTGGTAAAATTATGGAGAAGGTTGTTCTGAGAGTACTGAAAAACACTTAAGAGACAATACAGTCATTGGTCATAGCCAGCATGGGTTCATGAGGGGAAAGTCCTGCCTAACTAACTTTAATTCCTTTTACAAGGTCACCAATCTAGCTGACCAAGGGAAGCCAGTAGATGTGGTGTTTGTGGATTTGTGCAAAGCTTTTGATACTGTCTCTTGCAGTATCCTTCTGGGAAAAATGTCCAGCACACAGCTGGACAGGTCCATAAGACACTGGGCACGCAGTGGGCTGATGGGTCAGGCTCAGTTATAGTAAATGGGGTTACATCAGGCTGAAGATGTAACTGAAGAACTTACATTTGTTTTGCTTTTTGATCCTTCCAGGCCAAGGATGTGGACCTCATCATTCAAGCAGGGTCTCTTGTATCCAGGGGCATAATTTTCAACACCACTGGTGAACACACTCCTTCTTCAATGTCCTGTCTTTCAGGAGGTCTGGCACAAGACAAAAACAAAGGTTGGATTTTCCCAGGGGACAGACATTCTCTCTTGAACAGCTTTCCTCATCTCTCAGAAAATGTACTCTTCAGACCTGTCAGGGAAGTTGCTGAATCAAATCTGGAAGTGACTTTAATGATCCATGTAGGGGCCCAGTGACTGGGAGGGGGTCTCAGACCACTGCAGGTATTGACAGAAAGCAGCTGAGTACTGTCATTTGGTGAACAGAACCCCGTGTTCAGATCCAGATTAGAGAGGAATCTGGTGGATGTTTCTGCAATCGGACTGGAGTTTCAGCTAATAATCAAGAAATTTCCCACTCTGAAGCTTGAACGACAGAAGCTTTACTCTTGGCCTTTGCTTTGTAATATGACAGAAGAAAATCCCCAGTGCTTCTCTCCCAATGGGACAGGATAGCTCCTATGATTTTACTATATTACTTTTTCCAAAGCATTCTGCAGCACTCTTTAAACTCTAACTATATATGAACAGCTTCTTTCCTGGTTATTACAGCTCAGTGCCCCCAGAGTGCAAACTATTTCATGTGATTCCCCCTATTCCTCATAGTCTACTAACCTCAAAGACATCCCTGAGCTTCAAGCAATTCTTGGTTATCTTTGATTGAAAGCCCACAGTCCAGGAATAATCATCAGTATCTTCTTGGATGAAGTTCTTCCAACAGTAAGTATAGTCTGGATAAATGGAAGCAAGATCACTAGTCTGAATTTATTCAGATACCAGACAACCTCAGAGAACAAGACTTTTTAGCGTCTTCCTTATGCATATGACACAGAGATAGCTTGACTGTGGACAGGCCAGCTGATGGATGCTGCCCACTCCATATTTAGAACCAATGCCATTCTCTCTAGGCATTTTTTTTTCCTCTCTTATCAGCAGAGGACCCCTTCAGCCACACTGATCTCAGCAGCTACATTTAGTGTCCCTAGGACAAGGGAGAAGCACCCTATCTCCCATTCCCTCAGGAGTGACAGAAGGATGGCATCTCTAAACAAGGGAGACTTTTCATACAGGTCTGGTTCCTAAGAGCCCTGTCCCCCTTCTCCTTCATCTTTTTTAGATGCAACACTCAGTCACTGAGTGGTGATGAATATGCCCCCACAGAAGCTGGGCAGGACACTGAGCACAGTGGTAGAAAACGACAAGGACAAAGGAGACTTTCAGGTAGTGGTAGAGAGAGAGAACGTCTCCCCTCAGCCTCCTTTTCTCCACACTAAATAGCCCCAGTTCCTTCAGCTGCTCCTCATAAGGCTTGTTCTCCAGGCCCTTCACCCTCTTTTATACAGGGGTATAAAACTAACACAGCTCGAGATACAAGAGCATAGCATTTCCTAGGTCAGTTCTCCTTCAGTCTTCCAGACTTCATAATCTCCTGTGTACTGCAACAGCAACATGGCACACTAATCTGGATCTCCCACAGTTTGGGGAAAGAGGAGATTTGCTGTGCTCTGACAGCTTCACATGATGTTGTCAAGCCACAGGTTAACCTTCTCTGAGTGAGCTGGCAATAAAAGGCTGGGTGTTGAGGGCTTCTAGTTTCCAATCACCCAGGGCTTGAACTGCCTCTTCTTGCCGCTGCAGTGTCCTAGGACTGGATGAAAATTGCTGCACTGCTGAGCTAACGATAGCCCTTTCACCACAGACTGGGATACCTTCATTTAAGGTCATGTCATGAGATGGCAGTTGCCTTCAGAAACAGAGAATCCCTTCCTGAGAAGCTGCCCAAACATCTGCTCCATGCAACAGGAGTGAATCCTTGCAAGCCATACTCAGTACCACCTTCAGTGCCAGCTTCACACATGAGAATGTGGCTGTAGGCCCACACCTGAGCTACAACAAACCTGCAGCACCAAGCAGTAACCAACAACACTGCCTGGGGCTGACATTAATGGTCAGGGGTCTGCTAGGCAATTATAAGTATTATTAATGAATATGTATTATTGATGACAGGGTTCTGATAGGGTTATAGAGACATCATGTTAGGTAACTAGATTGATAGACATCCAGTGAAGAAAAAAACCCAAACAATTACCTTGATTGCTGTGTCCACAATCATTTTGCCTTTTGACCACTCTGGCCATATTTGTTATTTCAGTGGAAGATTGAATACCATGATGAAAAACATGATGTGAGATCATCAGCAGGTAGGTAACTCAACCAGGAATATAAACCAACTTGTTCTGGCAGCTCAGTCATGGGATGTATGAGTCATAGTGTTTTAGTTCAATTTATCTCATTCAGTAGGCTGTTCTTTATTACTCAATGAAAGAGAAGCCATAACACAACTGCATGTTTGTGATTCATTTTCCTCTTCTAAAAGCTTGCAGAGTATCAAGGAATATTTCTTATGCATATATTGGATGTTGGTCCCTCAACAGCTGGTCCTTTTTGTCCCCCTTGTCTGTTTGTGATCTTGTTAAGGAGCCTTTATCACCTCCCAACACTGAATAGAACAGGAGAATCTGTACAAGCCAGGACTGTGATAGGAAACATTTGTCACCAAAAACAGTGTATCGCAAAACTACAGCAAACCTTAGCACATCTCTCTACAGCCCCTTGGATGTTGTTGACCTTTACAGTCAGATTCTGAAGTCTTTCCTTACATCCCAGCCCTTCCAGCCTCAGAGCTGCTTCACAACCACTCATCTGACATTATGTGGCTCCCGGGACAAAGAAGAGGAGGGACAGTACAGAGTTAAAAAAACAAGAGGCAAATAAACATTCCATAAAAATTACTGATCCCTGTTATTAAGCTTGTTTCCTTGTTTCATGAGGCACATGCTGCCCTCATGATTTTCAAAGAGTATGAATTGGATGATAATGGGGGCAGACGTAGCTTCTGTTTTGCAAGCTGGAGTCTGAAGAAATAAAAAAGGAATGGGAAAAATCTGAGCAGTGCAGTAGCATAAAGGATTTCTCTCTTTCTTTTCTGCACCCTCCATGTGCCATCTGGACATTTCTCTCCTCACTACCAAGAGACTGCCCTTCAGTTACTCCACCTGAATTAGCTGGTCAAGGAAACTCCATAAAGAGGGAGCATGAGCCAGGCAAAGGCAAAGAAAGCCAGGCTGGCATCCAATACACCTCTGTGCAACTCTGGTTCTCCATTTGCAAGGCCTTTCCGTTACTAGAAGACATTCCTTGGAGACATTTGTGGTAACACCTCAGCATTACTCAGCTTCCTCCATGCCACACCAGAGGCAGCAGGCAGCTGCCTACACACCTGTGGCACAGCACTATGAGGGATGAGCCAGAAGAGCTGAAGACATTCGGGCAGGATTTGCCCCAGTGGGGAATCTGCCTGTGCATGATGGGTCCATCACTGCTCCTGTCCCCAGCCTGAAAATGTCCCATCTCATTCCAGCTCATGGACAGCTCTTTTCAGGACCAATAGCTCTGAGAAAACCCTGCCTACCTTGTGGTT
>JANHFX010002337.1:0-31402 GCA_027560015.1 Chloroceryle amazona
TTGTGTCTGCCTAGATGTGCGGCTGGTGGGGGGGGGGTGGTGGTTGTGGCTGTGGGGGCGGGGGGGTTGGGGTTTTGGGGGGGGGGGGGGGGGGGGGGGGGGGTGGAGGGATTTAGGGCAGAGAGTGGGATGTTTACAGAATTAAATGCTCATTTCAAACAGTCATTGAAATCATCACCAGTCTTTTCCAATATTTACTTTCCCACATTTTTTAGGAACACCAAGGTAAGTCCTCTGATCCTCCATAGTGCAGATGAGGCCTTAATTCTGACGTTTGTTCCACCTGTCACTGAACACAGTTTGCTTTTCATAAGGTCTGAATTAGCATTACAGTTTCTTTTCACTTCACCAGCTTATACTTTTCAACTGGCCGCATATATTTGCACAAATTACATTTTTAAAGTGTCTTTCTTTGGGTAATTTGTTCTGCTTCTTAAATCTGTGATGCTGCACTTCATTCATCCCGTGGTACAAACAACTCAGATCCCTTCACAGAAGTCTAGGTGCTGTGCCTGACCAGCACCATCTGCTGAAGGAGAGAACCCTGAAGAACCTGCAGGTTCTGGAGCATACTGAGCAGAGCCACTGAAGTCATACATGTAACAGTAAACATATGCTTAAATTATTTTTTTTGAATTGTCCCAGAAAGTTCAGTACTTTGGAATACCAAGTCCAGAGCATTTTTGTTTACACCACACAGGTGAAGGGGAGTAGCTGAAGAGTAACGGAATGTATAAGCTGTTTAAGTGTTGATTTAGCTCCTGGAGGCACTTTGCACTTTCTGTAGGGAGCCTGGGTGGAAGATGGAGGGGAAGAGGGCAAGCCTTCCTGACCTGGCTGCCAGGAACACAGTCAAAGAAATAGCTGTCATTGCCACTGCTGCAGTTGTGAAAAGGATTATTTGGCCCTTAAAATGACATCCTCCAGCTAAGAAAGTGCCCCCTCTCCAATCTAGCAATCATTAAACCTAGTGCTGAATCCTGGGAAGTGCAGAAGAGGCCAAGATATTCTTGTATTTTCTCTTAAAGAACTGCAAAGAAAGATGGTAGAATTTTGCCTTCTACTTTACCATCTACTATAGTATGTTAAATTACATGTTGGTGAGGTATGAAATAACAAGTGGTGGCTTGATTCAAAACGCAGTACTGCCTTTCTATACTTGTAATAGTGATAGGAGCAAACTATTTCCATTACTGAATGAGTAGTAGTTTGAATAAACTTCTTGATGTAAATAGGATCATTCATGCAATACAGTATGAACTGACTTATGGCCAGGTATTATATCATCTTACTCATAAAATATTGCTGAGTTGCAAATGAAGACAATCTACATACTTATTCTTGGTTTAGTCAGCCTTTTATGGGGGATGGCAGACTGGTTCGTCTGCTGTGTGATGGTTGTCACAGGGTGAGGATGGTTTCTTCATAGCCCCAGGGGAATCTTAGGCATTGAATTACCAATTCAGGTCTCCTCGGGGGAAATGATGTTTTTGAATACTGTTTAAACATAAAGTAGAAGAGGCAAACTCCCTTGATCAATCACTTGAGCCCATCACAACGGGTCATCTACCTGCTCAAAGCCAGACCCTCTTCCCTCTCAATCTTCTTTCTGCCACTACTGCTTACTGAAGTTTCAGACTATACATATAAACTTTAGAGAAAATGGCTTATGACCCAGGAATGCAACTGTTAGTCTGTTAGTTCTCTTTCCAGCTAAAAGCAAGGATTTAATTTAATTGTTCTTTTTATTTATTTTATTTTATTTTATTTTTTGTTAGACTTTACCCCAATTAATTTAAATAGAGCAGATTATGAGACTATTCAAGTGACTTTTGTTCTCTTTTGCTTCTGGTTTAATGAATGGCAACAGTTAAAAGCACCACTAATAAAAAAAATGGAAAAAAACCCTCCTCTAGTTTAAATGAATACATTTGTTATTTATTTTCTCTATTTTTTCCCTTCCTTAGTGAAAATACTTTCAAGACGACCATGTTCTGATTCTTCAGATACTGAAGAATTGCATTTTCCTTCTTACTTTGTTTTACCTTCTCTCTCCTGTCCTTTGCCATGATTTCTGAATCTCTGAAAGGGAGGTGAGTTTTGGGGACTGAAGCTGAAAATGAGAGGACTGACCTTGATGAGAAGGTATTTCTCTCTGCTCCCTGCTGAATGCAAGCACTTCTACCTACTTCTGTACTCCCAGAGCAGAAACCCTTCACCACTCCTTGGTGGCTGGAGGAAGCGCTGAGAAGGAGTATCTGTATCGGACACTTAATATTGGTGGTCTTCACTTCTCCTCTACTTTCCCCTCAGTGACACTGCTTATAAATTCTTGACAGTGGGCCCTATTTAAAAATTGTCTTTGTCTAAGGTGTTTGTACATGAAGGAATTAAGAAGTCCAGGCTCATGTGCAAGACTTTCATGTTGAACCTATATCCTAAATCAGACAGATAGCTTGAAATCTGGTGAGGTGCATCTTTGCTCAAATTTTAGCTTTATACAACAAATTTCTGATGTGATGGGTGCAGGTTTAAGTGTTCTCATTTATCCCTTTTAGGATGTGGCTTCAGAGCTGGTCAAAGCCCCTTAATATCTCAAACTGTGCAGGATACAGAGCAGTCCATCATATCACAAAGTCAAGATACAGTTTCATTGACTTCAAGCGCTGATTTATTAAATGCTAGGGAAATTCTCATTTCTCTACAGAAGACCAGAAGATAGGCCTGTCAAAATATTTAAAAATCTAAATTCAGATGAACTGAGCAGACAAAGCAGATGCATAGGTATCTTGCTGAATGAGAGCTCCAAATACAGTATGTTTAGAACAGATGATATAAAAAGATCTGTTTCTCTGAAATGACTATGTCCATGGAAAGGTAAAGTACATCAATACACAGTCTGTAAAATTATATAGAAACCACCGAGAATATCCCTCAGCAGAGTTTGTTGCACTGCTCAAGAAAACAAGGAAATGCAGAGACATTGTTATACAAATCCCACATGGAAAAAACTCTTTAAACAAAAGCCTCATTGAAAAAAAATGTCAGAAATACTTATCATGAAAGGAAGAAACAATTACTTTTGTCTTAAAGAACTTAATAAAAATACTTTTCCCAAGGCTTTTACTTACTAAGTAAAAGTTTGAAGTAAAAGGTTTTTACTTACTAAGTAAAAGTTTTTCACTTTTCAGTACAAATGACCAAAAGAAAACAGAAACATGCTAGCCTTTATATCCCTCCAGTTACATAAAGAATCGTACAGAAAAGACATATTGATGAAGTTTAAAACTGAAGTTTAAGCTGAAGCTATGGTCCAAACAGTTCATACGGCTGTGCTGTTATTTTCAGAGGTGTTTCTTTTCAGTTTGTTGGGTAGGACACCCTATTAAGAAATATATTTTATAATCTCACATCCAATTAAACAGAGAAAAAAGCTATTACATTTATTATTATTTATTTATTTAGCTCAGAAACAGGCCTGGGTCACTGTTAGCAACATACATATGTATTTCTACTAAACGTCTAGGAATAGACTTTGGCACTCTGAAGACTCTAAGACAGGTTATCATAGCACGTCATAGGCGTGAAGGAGAAACAGGAATGTGTATCAACAGAAGCTGCCCTGAAGAAGTGTGATCCCAAGCTCTGTCTGTCAAGTAGTTCTTGAGTCTAATGTATAAGAATAATGTATATTATATAACAAATAATAATAATGTATGTACAAGACTGGCTAAATGATTGTGGTGATTGTCATTACTACTGGATCAACACCACATCACACATAGTTTAACTGAGTTACTGATCAGTAAACATATTTTTAGCTTTACATAATACAGCTTAGCTGTGTGGAAAATTTCCCCGCAAATATTGAAATGTGCAGATGTGTTGTATATAGAAACAAACAGGAAACCTCTGCATTACTGAAGTTACTCTTGGTTTGAATGGTGCTGTTTCCCTTTGAAGAGCCACCCAGGTGATGCTGATTTTCTTTCAAGGCAGGAGGGATCTGACAGGGAGCACAAGGGAGGGAAGACACTACTGTTCTATAGCAGCGTGGCCACAGTAGGGGATCCTGACCCTAATACATCCAAGGGTATAAACTCAGACCTTTGAAATCCAGCTCCAAGAAACATTTCTGAAGGCAAAAATAGTCTTTCTATTGTATTCCTCAGCAAGATCATCTCTGGGTTGCTAATTATGTCTGCAACTTTCCAAACACTAAACCTGCTAGGAACTGCGCACAGACATCCTCGCTCACTTCTCCCACTCCATATACCTTTAAGTTGAGTATGCCCTGTAACTTCATCTCCAGATAGTAGTGGCATTTGGACAGAGGGTTAGGGCTCCAGTATGGCAAATCACATAGTCACATGCCTACAGTGACTTCTCTGAGACTATCTACATGCTTAAAATGCAATGTCTGTTAAGTGCTTTTAATGGATAGGGAATGCTGCATATATCATACCATTACCAACTCCTAACCTATCTGATTTCACTTAGGCATCCATTTTGCTCATTCAGGCAGTGTTTTAGAGTGGGTGATAGGATTGCAGTAGTCATCACAATGTATGTAACAGGTGATATGTTATTAAATCCCAAAGCTTTGACATTTAATTTTCTGGAAGCAGTTTTAGGTCTACAGTGCCCTGGAGTACTGTCAGGGCTGGCTTCCTGATGGTTTGGAAACTTTTAGCTGGAACACTCTGATTTAATGACTGAATATTTTCCCCCTCAACCTATTGCCATAAGTTCAAATACAATAAAATCTTGAAATGCTGGACTGGTGGTTGCAGCACAATGTTAGTAGTCTTGATAAAATTGCTGCGTTTTAAATGTGCAAAATAATAAAAAAAATATCTGAAGGCATGAGGGTTCCCCTTTTCTGCACAGATGCTACTCAACAGATTTCAAGTAAGTATCTTGAAAAAAACATTTTAAATTATATTTTTTGTGTAGCTTATGTTTATAGGTGATGATGGAGTGGCAAAACTACACAGAGGATACATCTCACTGTCAGGGAATGAACTCAGGGTTCCAGTTTGATTCCAGTATTACTTTGCCTTTACATGGCCTTCTATATTTTTTCCCTAGATCCACAGCAGCATTCTTTCTTTAGATCCAGATTTTCTTCATCAGTACTATTTCAACTGAAATAAATACTAAACACTTACTTTTCAGCTTTTAGAGCTATTTAAAATTTAATAGAATTGCAATATCTTCCATTTCCCCCCACATTTATAGGCTGTTTTTATTTTCCAATGAACTGCTTATTTTAGTTGTGTGGGAAACAACATAATCAAGATCAGATGCTCCAAAACTTCAAAGAAGAAAAAAAAAATCTATCATATTTTGGACTTTCATTAGCACAGAGAATTTAGTAGCTAATAAATAAAAAGTTTGAATATTTACACAAATATCTTTGAAATACATCCAATTTATTTTCAGATACAGAGAATTAAAGCAGTATGGAGAAGGTGAGAAAAGCACCGAACTGTGAACTATTTTATTAGTGTTCCACACAAGAGAAGTTCAGTGTGCTGTTGACCTTGCTGCTATTAGCATAATTTCATGAAGCTCTGGTTCTGTGGTTCCATTTCACCACTATGACCTCAGAAGCATAAAAACTTTAAGTGTGTGACAGAATCACAGAATCACAGAATGGTTGGGGTTGGAAGGGACCTCTGGAGATCATCGGGTCCAACCCCCCTGCCAGAGCAAAATATAAAAACACCAAGGCTATTAAAAAGACTTCTATCATTGTTGCAGGTGTTAAATATTGTATTACAAGTTACTGAGTAACTGATGTAACTCACTGAATAGGTAAAAAAGTCTGAAAAAAATCTTTGTGGGGAGAACTTGCATGTAGTGATGTAGTGACCTGCTTTGATTCAAAAGGCCAGGCAAGGGAAATAAAATAAAAAATACAAATAAAAAAAAAATAAAAGAAGAAAAAAGAAGAGATTAAACCTGTAAAGTCACAGTTATAACTCAAAAGCAAAGATGACACATATAGGCATAGACTGGAACAGTGAACTAAAACCTTGCACTTAGCAGGGCCATATTTTGCTAATACTCAATAAGCCATTCTGTGTGCAGACTCTTAATTAATTAATTAGTTTGCTTTTAATCACAAGGCCTATAAGTAAAGACTTTTAATAGACTAGTTCATACATTGGGAAAAATAGACAACCTTTTCAGATCTGAACAAACCTGTAAATGTTGAAATCTTATTATTTTGTAGCTGTCCTGTAGGTTCAATGATAATATTTCTCCCACTTGTAAAGTTTGTCTTGAGTATTCTCTTAGACTACTATGTTTATAATAACAACATCACAAATGTTTTATCATGTATTTTCTAACTAACTGCAAGTGTGAGGAGGTGTATCCTGAGTTTCAGATTCATCAGGTCTCCGAATAACAATACTGTAGCCACTGATGTGTGGAAATAAACTATAACCCGTGAAAGGTTATAAAGCAGGTATGCTTATTGTGGCGCCAGGTGCAAGGGGGATCATTCCTCCAAACTTGCGCACCATACTTCAAAGCAAGCAATCATTTATATCTCGAAACATACCACATTCATTGGCAAAGGCAGGGTTAGTACAATTCATTTTGGGAATGGGTGTGGTTGTATTTATTTCTGGGAACTCATTTTCATAAGTCTCCTCCCACTGACGCCTGTGCACTGCTGTCTGGTGGTTGTGGGCTGGGGTCTCCTGGAGGAAGTCTCACAGTCTTCCTCACAGTGTACTTTTCACCTCTGGCTCAGAATGCAAAGTTGTACTGAGTTGGCATCCACAGAACCGGTATGATTTAGCTTATCTCAGGAGGCTCTTCTTTGTTCCTGCTTTGCTCAGGGTTAGCTCCTCTTATCTACAAGGACCAAAGCTACACAAGACAAGCCACATTCCACTACAAAACTATGAAACATTACAATGAAACATTTATAACTCACCACAAAACCTCTGGTCCTAGTGAAATGTTATCTTCACCCAATACAGTGATAAATGAATTCCTGAGATATGAGAAAGTGGTCTGAGAAGACAACACGAGGCAGAAAACCCCACAGTGTTTAACCACAGTAAACTCCAAAACTATGAGCATCTCTCAAGAACATGATATTTTTCAACATAATTATGTTTTTTTCACCAATTTTCTCTATTAGTTGACAAGGTCCTAATAATATTCCTTGAGTATGTCCTACTACTGGAAATCTTGTAGATGTTGACAACAAGCAGGCACTCTTCTACCCCTCTTGAAATGAATGAGAGCGCAGCCTGGGCCAACACCAAGAGCCTCTTGCTACTTGTAGTGAGACCATCACTGAGCTCTATCAGGACTGGACACCCTTCCTGGGGCTGTCTTGGAAGCAGGGATTTTGAGAAAAGAGATGCAAGGAAATATCCTTGAAGCATACAGTTCTTTTCAAAACAGGTTTAATAATTTCCAGTGATGCACACTGTAAATTCACTTCATTTGCAAGAATATGTACAAAGGTTAATTCAAAAGTAGTTTTCCTCCAACAGGGCCTTTCCCCCTGACTTTAATAGCCGCAGAAGTGAGTGCCAGATGAGACAGCTGTAGATAGGATAAAAATCAATAGTTACCTCCTCCTGAATCATTAGTAACTAAGTCTCTTTTGGTCATTAAGTTACAGTTTCCATGGCTTCACACAGTATCAGGTCCTAAAGACCTGCCTATCTTCTTACTATCAGAGGACTACAATTTTTTAAAATCCACTTTTGTCTCCATCTATTTGGTTTATCTATGTACAGATCATCATAAAATAGGCATTGACACAGTAATTAAGATTATTTTTGCAAAGAACTCCTCCTCTGGGAGCTCTAATCTTTCACACAATGGTCCAGATTCTCTTCCATCAGTTTGACACTGGTTCAATTCCAGCAACAAAGCCACTTTTTAGTTACACTTTCATGAAGGGAAGGGAATGAAATCAGGCCCTCTGAATCATGTCAGATCACCTTAGAATAAATTCAACAAGTGTGAAGAAACATAAAAATTTATTTCTTTCTTATTCTTTCCATCCTTTGCACGTGTAGAATCTGGAATACTGGGACCAGCTGCAGGCCTGGTCAAAAGGTACTGTGTGCATATAGCATGTGAAAATTTCCATTGCCCTGGGTCTTGGTACTGCTTTGTGACTGCTTTCATGACTCATTGCGTTCTGTTAAATTGTTTGAAGGGAGCTGCAGCATTGCCCTGAAATGGCTTTGGATAGAACCACATGAGACAACCAGAAACCAGCACCAACTAACCTGACTTTGGTACTGCACAGGTCAGCTGACACAGATACAGCTCTTGTCAGCAGGGTCTTCTGGTGGAGACCTTGGTAGAGGGGTGATTCTCGTCACATTGCTGCCAGTTTAAGGGTATGATCAGTTATGGTCCTCCCTGATATGTTATGAGAGGTCTACTGCTGAGGTTCTAACCCTGCTAGTGGGATCCATACCCATTGCCTCCCAGATTGTGGGTGATGAAGCTTATTTTTCTGCCTTGGCCTCATGCCCACCAACACCCTCTCTATGACAGGGAAGAGGACAGGTGGAAGAACCCAACTTCTGGCAGCAGGATTTGGTAGGTAGGTGAGGATTCATAAGGCTGAAGAGAAATGGGGGAGATGTAAGTTATGGAGAAAACTCACCACAAAACCTTTTTTTTTTAATATCTATTTTATGACCAAAATGAAAAAAACTCTACAAAGATCTACAAAGTGGATGAAAAATTTCATTCTGTCCTTTTCAGAGATATCACACATGTCTTTCTTCATGCAAAATGCTGGAAGAGTTTAAGATTTTATGTAGTAGCAGTGAAACACAGATCTCTTGTGTTCACCAAGACAAAACCTCAAGTTTAATTAGACACTGGGTTAAATTGTCCAATACTGGTTCCAGTAGATAACTGGAAATATCATTAACTGGACAGCAGTAACTTTCAAAACCTGTAATTTCTTTTCTGTGCTTCTGTATCTGTATAAATACCAATTATTTTTTATACACTCTAAATTACTGATACAAATCAGGGGATCCTTGTCTGTAACAGTGCTGGCAACATGTTGTCTGCAAGATCTTGGGATGTTGATCAAGGTCCTGTATTTGTTTTTCACAGATCTGGTTGACCATCCTGTTAAAAGAAGGCTCCTGCAGCATCTCAGTTGCTTGGCATCATTCCCCTTGGGACAATGCAGATCAGGAACCATCAGATAAGATCAAGAAAGCTTCATATTTCATGTGATAATATTAGTCTTGCTTGAATGTGAGCATGAAAGATTTCTTCATTATTCAAGCTTTGCAACAGTCAAGTCCTTTTCACTAAATAAGGTTAAAGTAATGGCCATTATTGCTAGAATAAACAAAAGGCTCTTCTGGTATATGGTATCTTAAAAAGCTATGTCTAGTTTCATGCAGTTATTCTCAATCCTCATGATGGTGACAGAAAGAACAGAAATCCTCTACATTTGCAATGGTAGATCTACTTCGTACCATTCTTGGTACATCTAACTCTCCTGTTTCAGTGGCTGCTCCATGGAAATCGCTTCTGACACTGATACTGCTTATAGGATCTGTGTAATTGAAAGTAATTTACAGGCTTCTCATGTTCTTAAAACTTGTGATTACCCCGTCTTTACACAAAATTTGACCTCTTAGTCTGTGTGTAAGCATGGTATACTATGTATGCCTTGAGCTTTCATTTTTTAAGTGGTGCAAACAACATCTCTATGCAAAGTAAGGGAACAATACTACAACTTCTTAAAACTGGCAGCAGGGATATTTCCAAAGAATGAATATTGAAGAAAGTTACAATGGAAGTTACCAAAAAAATCGAGATAATAAGTTGTGATTGAAAGTAAGTATTTGTGAGAAAATGAAAGTAAGAGAGAAAAAGGATGTATGAGGGAAGCACAGAAAAGTGACATTAGCAGCTGACATGGAGTAAGAAATGCACCTAACCAGGCATCTCTCTTCCCACTGCCTGCAAGGAAGGTGACAAGACGTGGCATTTTATATTGTGCTGTGCTCTCCATACACCTCTTAAACATGCCTACTGCCTGCTGTTAATTAAAGACTAAACTTTAGCTGGTGCTTACAGTTGGGTGATTCAAAAACTTAATGCTTTCACATGCTTCTCCTTAGCATATGCTTCTCCTTAGCAAGAGGTTTCAGTGAGATCTCCCTTTTGTTTCAATCTGCTTAAGCTCACAAGGCACCTAACCATAAAAGCTCTGATTATTTGCTCTTTCATTTATAACTCTGTATTGCACAAAGTTTTTCTAGACAGCTTCACATGCACAGAGATTTATTAGGAGGGTCTGTAAACTGGTGGCATATAGTTACTTTAAAGGAAAAATCAAAACAGAAGGAGAGTGGAAGAGAAGCAATGAGGGCGTTCCAGGTAAGCATTCTTCTATGGGTCAATTCTCCAGTGCAGTACATGGTTCCTGCTGTGATGCTCTTTCCACAGTGTCAACATAGTTTTCATCAGGATTCACTTCTTACTACTTGCTCCTGCCCATGAGGCTGTTGGTGTTGCCAAGGGCATGCTTTGCTGGGGCTGCACATTGACTTGATGTTAACTTTGGGGCATGCATGCTTTTGGGTCACTAATGTCAACCAGAAACTTTGTCTAGAGGGTAGGGAAGAAGGGAGGGGAAGAAGGGGTGATTCTCACGCTGGTGGCAGTCACTTCCCATGAGAACCCACTGTAACAACGCTGTTGGGTTTGCAGGTGCAGGGCTGGGAGGATAACAGTGCAAGATCCACAGCGTGGGAACAAGGGAAAGTGCTGCCCCAGAGGCTCTGGGAAAGGCTGCCACGGTGGCTTGGGTGACCAGGCGCAGAGCTGCCAGCAGAAAGCCAGATACAGAGCTTCAGAGAGAGGGCTGTTAGCAATGCAAAAGGCTGAGGCTCTTAAGGCACCGTGTGACTTGTGGCTTAGTGGATGATATTGCCTTTGCTCAAAGCGCCAGAGGCCCAGTGCAGCTCACTTATCTACAGTGAATGAAACCCATTCTGATAGCAGCTGCAGTCTAGAAGTTATCAGACCAACGGATTTTATAATAAAACTAACTGCATTAATGAGCGTTGAAGATCATCAAGGGAAGGAAGGGCATGTGCAGAGGAATCCTCTAGCCTGGGGTGGGTACTTGAATCCACATCTTCCATCTCAAGAGGTGCCTGTCACTGCCTGTGTGTTGTCTGATCCTGGCTCCTTTTTCTGTGTGAACATTGATTTCCTGGATACACAGCTGAATTTTCATAGGATTCTCACAAAAGCAAAGGGTGGCTTGCTAACAATGCCTTAATTTCTGGTCTGAATATATTTCCTTACATATTATAGCATGACTTTTCACACTTTCTGGATCAATTATTTTTCTGGACATTTTCATGTACTGATATGTCACTATAAAGGATAATTTCCCTGGTTTCCTAATTCTCATTTTTTAATATTCTTCTGAATAAAGTAAAAAAAAAGTAATTTAATGAATTTAAAGATAAACTGTAAATCATTAGGCTGTATGGAACAAAACCAGCACCACAAATTCAATTAAATATAAATGTAAATGATTCTTTTTCTTAGAACTCAAACTTATTCCAGCCTGCTGGTGTTCTGATTTACCCTTTCCCAGACAACAAGAAATGAATCTCACCCTAAACACTTACCAAGCAGCTTTCGTCTCCGTTCTTTTGCAGTAGTGGGTTTCTATTGCTTGTTTAATTTTGGATGTAATTTTCAATCTTGCCTATTGTGCGATGATAGATTTGTGAAATGAAACATGAGCGGTGTATTTGGGAAAACATGCTGTTTTGAAATTGAGGTGTAATTTCCAGTTCAAACAGAGATTGGAACTTAAAGGCAGACATGTGCCCTCATATGACAAAGCAATTATCAGTAATAAAAGAGTCTTTATTTTGGAAAAGTCTGAAGAATACTTACCTGAAAAAAAGTGTAATGGGAGTGTCTGAGCTGCATCTCTGACACAGAGCTGGAAAAGAGGCAGTGGCAGAGCCTGCAGTGGTCTCAATAAGTACAAGGCCCCAGGTAATATAACCAGTGCTTATATTACCACATTTCTTTTTGCCCTTCTGCCAAGCTTGTTGCTACAATGCTGCTGGGAGGAACATCTATGAGTCCATCCATCACCAAATTAGGTAGTGTGATTGTGGAAGCCCAGGTGACACTTTGAAATAAGCCACTAGATAATATTGTAGCTAACTGCATGTCATCTTGTCTGATTTCTAGCAAAGGCATAAACACATGGTTGTACTTCAGTCATTCATATAGGGCAAGGAGAGGGGAAATGTGTCTTAGACCTTGGATTTTTGCTCATATTTGTTGTCTTCCTGCATTTGGAGATACCTTATCCTATCATATTTGACATCTTATGGTCTAACACAATTACTATTATATTGTCACAAAGTAGTATGCTTACACTATTATTGTTATTGATACCACTAATTAGTATAAATTATATGATTAATGCTAATTATTAATGTATTATCTGATTTGCCTTAGAATGTACTTAAAATGTTAGGATTACCCCAAGAGGTGGTGAAGTGTGCTACACTTAAAGGCAAATGAGGGGCTGCTCAGGAGACTGAGCATTTAAAAGGCTTTTACCTTTTCCTCTGTCTAGAATGTTTGTGACTGCATGTGAAATGAAGCAAGGACCGAAAGAAAAAGGAGTGTGAAGAATGAGTAAATGGATTAGTCCATGGCAAATTAAGTGGTTCTGGTTTTAAATAACTGAAAGACCATGACTTTCATAGAAATATTGGCCGCACCCTACCAGTGTTACTGCCTTGGTAAATATTTCCTAGAGCAACATTTCAGCAATGGGCGAACCAGGAACACATTTTCTCATGCCTGTCAGTCTCGGCTGCTGCAAACTCTTGGAACACCTGCCTGTTTCTTCTCTGCTGTCACAGAGCTACTTACTCCAGATTTATCTTCCCAGCTTCACCTCTCCATTTATGTACCTGAAGCCTTAAGGGGATAGGCTAAATAAATATTTATGCAGCCCCTAAAATTGACTGGTACCCTATGTTAACTCTTAAACTACAGGGACTTGCTCAGGGGACATTTCCCATACACAGAGACACTTTGCAAAAAGGATATTCACCAAAAAGCAATGATTTATTGGCTATTACAATAGGCAACAGACAGCTATGACTACCAAGCTCCTAGGCTGGTGGTACTATTACCACCCCTGTATGGCACCCCTGAGTCTTTGTTGGACAGCTGTCAATGGGAGTGAAGTGGCATCTTCAGACTGTCTTGATTTTCATTAGTATTTTATACCTTTTTGGGCCAGTTTCTCTTCTTGAACCTTTGAGCTGCTTTCTCCACCTCAACGATCTTATCTCTGCTTCAATTTATCTTACTTTTCCTAGCACACATGGTTCTACTCTAGGTAGTTTCACACAGCTTACCATTTAGTAACTTTCTCAGGAGACTGGGACAAGATTACATAGCTGTGCCATACCAAAAGTATGCCTTGGATCACTAGCAACTGAACCTCTATCAAGAGGATTACACCTTTTCTTATAACCAAAGTTCATAGAAGTAGTGGGAAGCGGGTACTTTCTGTGATAAAGGCCCAAACAGTGGCATTTTCCTATGAGATGTGCCTCACAGCCCTCCTGTCACAGAAAGAAAATCCAACATAGGCATTACCAGATGCATCCTACATATCATGAAGGCATAACGAATGCTGTGACTTCTGAATCTGCATCAGTTACTTCAAACGTGTAAGTATGGGTTTTCTTCTTAAAAATGACATAGGCCAAAGCATTCCTTTGGCATTTTAAAGAGATCACTAACATTGCTAATTGAAATGTTCATCTTCAGTTTAAGTCAAGTGTCTTATTGGAAGGTTCCAAGTAACAATGTTACTGTAGGACATCATATTGGACCCCCTTTTCACCCATCACATTATCTGTTGTCCTACCAGACACTGCAACATAAGAGTATATCACTATTTGGGCTAAAGGAGATGTCTGCAGCGTACAGAGTTCTGATTTCACTTGGGCCAGATTTGCATAGTGGTATTTCTGTTGAACAGTCAGATTTACTCTTCATGTACATGGTGGTAAATTATATTAGAATTTTTGTCTATGTGTGCCTATGTGCATCCTTGTCCAGAGAACAGGTGCTGCGAGTTGCTTCTTACAGTTTTATTTTAACTAATAAGCAAAAGTTCTGCTACCAAAGTTTTATCCAGGTTTAATTTCTGTAATGTCTGCCTGTGGTGTAAAAATGAATCCCTACTAAAAAAAGTGTGTCAGTTTAGGAAAGTTTCTCATAAGTTTTACTATACATACTCAAACTGCATGGTTTTTACAGCTTTTCTTAATGCTTTTTATTTCATATTAAAGTGTGTAATGAAAAGCAAAATTTATACATTGTACCCCTCATAAATTGACCCCTAAATCTCCATGGAGAGAACAGCTGGTTTTGTCTCTCTTTTTTCTTAAGATCTTAGAATGAAATTTGTTTTGCAAAAAGAAATGTTGAAATGCTAAATTTTCTGTTGGACCATTGTGTGACATAGTTCACTCCTGCTACGAAGCCGAGATTTATAGGAATAAAATCATTATCCAGCAATATGACAGATATTCATTTGCCTGTGGTTGTGATTTTATTCAGTTCAGACTTCTTCTAGAAGTGCCCTCCTAGGTCTGACTTGCTCCTGTCTTCCTGCAAGAAGTGTTTTTATTTTTGAGAAATATGAAAGAGAACATGAAGCTACGCAGTGTTGTATTAACCATGGAATTTACTAAGACTTAACTATATTTCTTGCTTTTATCATGAATGTGGAATGAATTGTCAAATGAAGTCTGATGATCTCTGCTGATTTTTTCCAAAGTAACTGGTTTAATCTTTTCACTTAATGAAAACTCCCAGGTGGATTCAGAGATGCTTAACAGAACTACTGAAACTAAGAAGCACTAAACAGTTTGGGACCTGTCTTTCTTGGGCTATACTGTCATAATTGGTATTAGCAGTGGTAAAACAAATGGGAGAGAAGTAATTTGAAGAGCTTTCCCTAGGCAAATGCATTTGAGATGGGAAAACTTGCCTCAAGATAGAAAAAAAAAGCACGAAGTGTGTATTTTAATATATGGCTTTACTTGGGACATAAACTATTTTTTATACCAGGTTTTGATATGCTGTCTTTTCTCATTAGGATGCCATGTCTTTTTCCTGCCTTAATACTTACTGGGTTTTGTATATTTTTATTTCTCTAAACAGTAAGATTAAAGATACTGCTACGTGTAAATTCTTTAGGAATATAGGAAAAGACTGTAATTTGTCACATTACTTATATGTAAATACAAGAACAGAGCTTTTAAAAATGAACTACAAAGGAATTTATTATTTCTTGACTCTTAACTGCATGTCAAACAAATAAGACTTCTAATATCATACGTCAGTGTAGCCTCTTTATGATAGCCGTACTTTACCCATTTCAAATTTATTTATAAATGTAAATCATCGACTTTCTGCTTTCTGAACATTTTTGTCTCCCTCTCTTTAGTGACTACATTTTACTGCCATGGAAGCATGATGTCTTGTATGCTACAAGTTCAATAGCAACTATCCTGCCCATTGATTCTGTTTATTTATCCTAGAGTCTTAATGGGTGACCAGTGCCTTGTGCTATGCTGGAAGGTTTGTCTTTGGGTTTTCCATCCTCTGACATATAAAAGAAGACATCTTTGGTTCAAAGTAGTCAGGGCTGGTTTTAAGCCTGTAGTTAAAATAAAAGCTAAAATCTTGTAGTTCTCCTACTGCACTTTAATAAAGATTTTTTTAAAATAACAGGTGGTACTTTTCTGCCTGGAAGCAATTTTTTCAATCTGAAACATGAATGGCAAAAACAGACCTAGTTTTAGTGACATTAAGCCTTTAGTAGAAGCTGCGTCTTTAAAGATAAGCTTCAGAACAGTAACACTAGTGGTAACCAGGATCCCTTAAAGCTTTGTGCATAACATGATGGTAAATCAAGACTTAAAATACTTCTGTCACCTCCACAATCACCAGAAAAGGAATCCTTCAGTTTTCAAAAAATCATTAACCATACCTGCTAGCATTTCTTGTTCTTGAATTGCTGCAACTTTGCATAAACACAATCAGATATTATTTTCTTGGGGTACAGAACAAGAATGTGAAACCATATACCTGTCCGAACTCATTGCGGACATAATGGCACTGCATGTAAACTAGTTGCATGTGTCCAGGGAGGTAATAATGGTGCAAAGAGAGCTGCCAACAACCCACTCACCTCCACGTGCCCGTTGGTGAATGGTGAGTGAGACAGGACATGCCAATGACATGAACCAAATCTGCTGTAGCCAGATTGCAGATATATATCTATATATACCTGGGATAGTTTGCTTCTGTGTTCTGAAATAAGTTGGAAGACATGAAGATGATTGCTTGACACAGTTATGGTTTTCCAACTATACTGTTGATAGACCAGACCTCAAAACTGAGCTGCACACAAGCAAGTACACTGTCAGAACCACTATTTTAGATTCAGGTGAAGTTTGTCAAACCAAAGATATTTCAAACTAAACATTTTAGGCTCAACAAAAATACAGTGGTCATGATTTTGCATTCCAATGAGGCTGAATGCGTTATTAAATGTATTAACATCAGCATAATTATCCATATTCCTCTTTGAAAACTGTAATGTGTTCAAAATAAACCAGGTATGATGGACATATGAACTCTAAAAGTACCAGACTATCATAAACAGGAGGAGAGAACCGAGCCTTCCTGCAATGCAGTTGACCCAGAGCTAAAATGTGTACAGTCTTCATCTAAGTATCATGAGTTTGGCTTTGCCTCCTTCATAATGTCTGTATTGCATAGCTTTTCTGTGATATATATGCTTTTCTAATTTACCAAAAATGTTTTTGTTTTTTTTTTTTCCCCAGGCCACTGCAAAGCACCAGTTTATTTGTCCTTCTTACTGGAACCCACAGAACAACATGCAGCTGGGTGAACTCCACTTGACCACCCAGAAATTCAGATGTCCAACTTCAGATGTCCAATTGTATGACCATCTCTTCCTAAAAGGATGTGTGTGAGAAAAGTTCCTAATTTCATATTAGGAAGAATTTCTAATCTCGTATCTTTCATGTTGTCTTCATTGCATGCTATGAAATAACTATGTTTCCAAAGAAACAAATACAAGCTAGAGGGGAAGAGTGAGACAAAAGTATTTTTTTAAAACATTTTTAATAAAACATGAAGTATGATTCACTGTCATATGGTTATGATAATGAAACCAAAGCCAGACATCTATAAAGTATATCTGCTGGCACTAATGACTGGAGCTTGTGGAGAGAATGACGCATATGTGATCTTATTCCTCCAATGACTTTAGCTTCGTGAACACTGAAGGATGCAAAACCTCCAGGACAAGAAAAACCCCAAACCGTGTTTCCTGCAAGGCATCAAATGGTACTATGATGTTCAAATACACAGGTTTCAAAGCATCTGAGAACTGCCTGTACATGTCATTTTATAAAAAATCTAAAATGGTCTTTTTCTGCTTTATTTTATTTCCATTAGCAGGATAAATCATACTAAATTGGGAATTATTTTTGGACTCAGAATGAGTTTTCTAAATTTGTACAATTTATGCTTGTTGTAGTTTAACCCCAGCCAGCAAGTAAGCACCACACAGTTATTCGCTCATTTTCCTCCCCAGCAGGATGAGGGGAAGAGAATTGGAAGGGTAAAAGTGAGAAGACTCATGGGTTGAGATAAGAACAGTTTAATAATGGAAATAAAATATAATCATAATAGTAGTAGTAATGAAAATGAAAATAACAAAGAGAGAGGAATAAAATTCAAGAAAGACAAGTGATGCAAAAGAAAACAATTGCTCACCATCAACAGACTCATGTCCAGACAGTCCCTAAGCAGCAGCCCCTGGTCAGCCTTCCCTGCAGTTGATTGCTGAGCATGATATCATCTGGTATGGAATATTTCTTTAGTCAGCTGGGATCAGCTGTCCCAGATTTGTCCCATCCCAACTCTTTGTGCACCCCCAGAGTACTCACCGATGGGGTGGGGTGAGCAGTAGAAAAGGCTTTGACTCTGTATAAACACTGGTCAGAAATAACTAAAATATTCCTAAATTATCAACACCGTTTCTAGCACAAATCCATACCAGCCTATGAAGAAAATTAACTCTACCCAGACAAAATCAGCACAATGCTAAATTTAATCAGTAAACAATACAAACCGAAGAGCTTTCCCATGGTTGATGTAAGGGCAAGTGTTGTAATATCCACTATCTCATGCTTTACATCGAGGTTCAGAAATGATGTCTTTTTAGATCAGCATCCAGAGGGCAGGACATGTATTTTAATACAGATTTTCGTATAGATTCCTGTGGTGGCTCAGAGCCACAATATTCAAATGGTAACTTATGCAGTAAACTTTATACTCTTGAATAATTTGGGGCACATTTTATAGTTTATAACTTTCTTTCATTTTAATAATACAGTGGTGCTTGCCTTCTACTAAACTATCACTTTTCAGAAAAAAACAAACAAACCAACAAACCAGGAAATAGTACTGATAACCTTGATTTCCAACTTCTTTCTTTCATCCTTTGAGTGTTTTCTACCTTCTTGACACAGATTTGAAAGCTTCTCAGCAGATTCTCAAGTCAGATATTAGCTGGTCAATTCATCCTTCCACCTCTATAAGGTTAATTTCCATCTCTGAAACACCCTATGAAAAATGTACAAAAGTGCAATTGCTGTTTTGCAAAATTTGTGCATATGTCAAAACTGTGAATATTTAAAATCTGTGGTTAGTCTTACCTTTTCTTCAATTCTATTTCTACAGATTAAACTCATTAAAAATGGATTTAAATGATCCCAATCCATTAAAGAAAAGAAGTGTTGAGCAGACATGACAATGTGATAATTCATATACTAGCTGTCACTCCAGAACAACTTCAGGGAACATGACAAGTGTATTATGTGTTGTCATCAGTTATTATTTATCCCCTCTGAATGCATTATGTGCTGTCATCAGAATTTATTTATACCCTCCTGGACAGAGAGTCTTCATTAACTAGAAGTTTAAGTGTCAATTTGGAAGTGATCTTTCAGGTGAAAGACAAGATGATTTATAGGTATCACACATTTTAAAATACAAGTACATACCTTTTCTTCAAATAGGAAAGGTGAAAATGGCATCCCTTATGGGCTATATCTGCAATGGCAAATAACACCAACTTTGAAGTCATGCTCCCACCTTGGCCTGTCCTCTCCTACAAAATCTAACCTTCCCCAGCAAAACAGCTTGACTTGGAAGAAGCTTTTTTAAATTTCCAGTTCTGAAGTTAACATAAAAGCTTTAACATAAACTCTTTCTTAAATTTCCAGGTCTGACATCCCTTTCTGCTCTCTCTTGGAGTTTACCTAAATCCTTGGTCCTTGAGAAGAGCAGGTCCAACAGCAGCAGCCCTATTCCTACTTAGCACTGTCTTGTAGCACTGACTTGGTAAGCACTCGCTGTGCTCCATCTTGCACCATTTCTGTACATGTTATTTTCTCCTAGTGGCTGAAGAAACACCTCAATATTTCTCAGGAAAGACTTTTACTGTCTCTTCTCCTTTTAATTGAGGGTGGTATTCTTTTAAGATAATTTTCTCAGTTTGAATTTTAGACCTCTAATATCTCCAAGTGATCTTGGCTCCTATAATCACTGCAGAGAAACAGAACTCTGGGGGCAATTTGTCCTGTCTTAGATAGGTATATGACAAAGATGACACATATTACTGTCAGTAGTGTGTTTCCATAGACAGACCCAGATGACTGCCTTGGGCAATCAAAGTTAGGCTGAAAAAAAATTGATTGCATCTGTACAATTTGATAAGGCCTATAAAAATCTTCTGAGATAGAATCTTGCTCAGTACCCCTTATGAAAAACTGCACAAAGAAATGGCAGACAGTTCTGTTCTACAGCTCTGCCTCTGTGCCTTCCCTCATTCAATCATATCTAGCAATGAATACTTCAAAGTAATTCAGCTATCTAATGTGTTGTTGGATAACAACATTATCTAATGTTTAGCATTACATTACCACAGCTACAGAACTTTGTCCAAGATGTTCTGGTCCAAAAACATGTTGCTGTTTAACTGAATCACACAGCCAAGTCAGAAAACATCACTTAGAGACAAGTATCGGTTGCTGTGCCAAACATAATCATGGGAAGTCCCACATCTTTAACATTAGCCTGTTTTGTTTTGTTTTGTTTTGTTTTGTTTTGTTTTGTGAAACAGATCTAAACCAGAATCCTAGAAATCACAGTAAACCAACAGGATGCTGTCTCAGTGTAGAGACATTTAGCTTCCCATTTCAGTGAGGAATACAGAACCCCTACGGGGTTGTAGGGGACAGGGTATGTTGTTTAACATTTTGGGGTTTTTTTGCTAGATTCATGGAAGTCAGGAATCTAAGATTGGAAGAGATAACCCTTGTCACGAAAGTGAGTAATCAGCTATTACAGGCAACAAGATCAGAAAAGACCTCCTTGTAACAGGGTAGTTTCATCTCAGAAAAAATGATTTTACTTTCACTACTCCTACTGAAGGCTACCACAGGACATGACTGTTCTTGAAGGTAAAAATCACCTTCCAGTACTCAGCCTTTAATACCTCATGACTGCAGTCTACCAACTGGTCTTGTACCAGTTTTGGCCTTTAGTTTAAACAGTCCTTTACCCTTTCTGCTGTATTTGATTCTGATTTATTGAGAGCAAGCACAAACCTCTGAGCCTTTATGTTTTAACAACAAATTTAGGTGAATTTTCAGAGTTCTCCATTCTTCTGGTTCTAGTAATTGTTCTCTTCTGTTCCTATTCCAGTCTGAATACCTTATCTTTCCTGGAAACAGCTGGTGAGAGTTGTATTTCAGGTGTTGTTATGAGCCTTGAGAATGGTATTAGCAGTTCCCTCTTTCCCCTAGGAAGGCAGAGCCTTACATGTATTACAAATGTGTGAGCTTCTCACACCGCTTTAGCCTATTGACAGCCCACAGCAATCCCAGGAGTTTTTTCTTTGTTGTGTTTTTTTGTTCGTTTTCTAACTGACACCAGTGCTTCCTATTTATAGAAAAACATAAAAAAAGAAAAGTTCCATGGCTTCGTGCTATTAAATGTTACTACATTTCCACTGCTCTAGTCCCACCTCTATTCTTTATCTGGTTCTTTATGTAACACAGTCTCATATTCTTTCACATCAGCCACATCTCCCCAACATATGTCATTAGGAATACTGTAGACACACTCCTACACTTTGCCTCTGGTGTCTAAGGAAAAATACAAAATTTGGGTGGCCCCATGATCAGTCCCTGAAAGGTCCACATTAACCGATATTAACCTGAAAAACTTTACAGGAAACTCGTTTCTTATCAATGTCTCCTAGTACAGTCCACACTTTAGCTAAAGTTTTCTCATGTTATAATTCTTGAACTCATTAGGTGACTTAATAACTTCCAACATTATATATGAAATCTAATAACATAAAATATCTAAGGGGTTTCAAAATTTTTTGCTGGTGACTCTACATTCAGTTGCAATTATTCCTTCTCCAGCTGAAGACTCAGAATTAAAGTAGTAAGTGTTGGGACACTTAGTTGCAAGTGTCCTCTGTTTTAGGAAATGCTATTTTACCTTTACAACTAAATGCTGTTTGTTGCCTTACTAAAAATCAAGTAAATCAAGCATTTAATTCCCTTTCCTCTAACATACTTTGTCTTAAAAAATATGAAGCCAGATTAATGCAGTTTATTGGGGTTGTCTGGATCACATCTTCACATCTCCCCTTCCCTCACAGGAAAACAGCCATTGTCCCAGCAGCTTGTCAAACCTAAGTCAATAGGTTTACAAAAAATACTTACTAGTACAACTGCAGTTTTAAGGACCAGGCTTTCTAGGTTGCTGAGATGATTGTTGGGTGTTATGGATGACACTGAACTCTTACAGTATTTTCTTTACCATTTTCTTTTTTAATTGAATAGCAACATATCTCAACTACAACTGTTATTCCCTAGAGATGAAATTCATTCACACAAGGAGGGCCAACCAAAAGTCATTGAGTTAGTAATTTTTATGTTAAAATTCACTGCATAAGCATATATTGCATGCAAGGTTTTAGATATTTGCTCCGAGTAAGATGCAGATAATATAATTTTAATTCACACTTAGACATATGTGTCCCTAGATGTCAGACTTGCAAACAAAATTGGCAAGCTGAAATCCCAAAGTTCTTTCCTTGTCATGTTCTATCATCAGTAAAGCATTTGCTACTAACAACTTTCTACTTAATTCAAGAGATAAGGTATCTTCTTTCTCTCTAAAAAGAATTGACTCTATAACAAAATTAAACTACATGCATGAGAAAATGTGTTCGATAAAGAGAGAAGATGCACCTTTGAAGCAGAGCCATTGAACAGAATCAGATATGTTTAGTGGAAAGTGAGACTTTGATACGGTTATTTTTCAAAATGTAGCTACATTTTAAATGTACATTCATCAACAGAATCTGAGGTTTGTGGCTGTCTTTTTTAGCTATGGTAACTATCACATTAAACTTTTGAACAGAGTATTTTCAAATTCTTTTCCTATGTATGAATGTTCTTGCCCATAAATTTGAATGCTTGACATTTTCTCAAGCAAATATGGTTTAAATTATATTATTTTTTTCCAAGTCATTGTCTGTGTCTATTCCCTCTGTCTCTCATATTTTTATTTAAGTTAGACAAAGGCTTTTCACCAGGGGGAAAAAAAATAATAAAAAAAAATTTTTGTTCCTTCTCAGTTTCCTTCCATTCTATTATTTTAGACACTATAACTAATTTTTAGAAACTCAGTGATTTCCTTTTTTCCTTTGTATTCATTCATACATTTAAAAAGTCATGTTGTCATTATATTCCCTTCAGACATACTGTTTCCACATTTATTCCCTTCTGCATTCAGACTATGATCTACAACGTTCCTGAGTGTACCAGGCATTGTACTTCTGGTAGATTCAAGGGAAGTTTAATAACACTCAGGGGCTGACAGACACGTAACCCTAGGTTGGCCTTTGGAACTCTTTCTTTTAAAAGCACAGTATGTAGGTGTGGAGTACATCTATTAATGCTTGTATTGTGAGATGAATATTAGGCGTATGCTGTTGTATTTCTTTATGTTAAATTTACACTGAAGATAAGAGTCACTTTTTCAAGATGCATGCTTATGGATTCAGAGTTTGTGGTAGCCTCAGCCAGTTGAGACTAAATTCTTTATTACACAGAAAAATCGATATGCTGTTAAAATGAAGAGAATAAAAGGTATTTTCTTGCATAAAGGATGACTTGGTCAGATCTTATGATTCAAAAAACTTTATCAACTCATCACTTTTACCTTCTCAGTTTACAATGAAAATATCTTGAGGTATTAATTCCTGCCACGTGAGATTTCTCAAGTGGCACTAAGACCCTTTTTCGAAAAGTAGGGTGATGCTGGAAAGAAGCTTCTGTAAATGGGCAGAAGTCAGACAGAGCTCTGTTATTAAAATATTAAAATAATCTGAGGTGGAAGTGCAGTTTTCAAAGGAGAAAAGTACTTTATTTCAACTGATCTTAAAATAATTCTGTAAAAGATTATCATGCCTGGCTAGTTCCAGTTTCAAGTTTAGTCTAGTTTTTACATGTGCTAGTGGGAAGATTGCTGCCAATTATAATGGAAACCAGGGAAGACAATGTGTATATCAGTTTCCTTGAATTTGTTTGAAATCAGCCATGCCCTTAAGCACTTTCTCATAACAGAAAAGGCTAAGCAGGCATACATTAACTCTATCTATAATAATAATTTTTTTTTTTAAATGAAGACTAAATATCAATGACTAAACGAAAGATGAAAAACTTGTTGTCTTTGCTGGGCAATTCACTTCCTTAGTGCAGTCATCATTTACTGTTTCAGCAATAAATCTGATTGAAAAATGTATTGAATTCTCTACCTTGTTATTGTAAACACAATGAGGATATTTCCAGCTAAGCCTGTTGAACAGATAATCCCAATCACAGGAGGAAGCATGATTGTCTCTGAAGCACCAATCACCTGGTAATGATGCCACCCACTCCAACATCTGTTAAACAAGCCTTGTGCATCATTCTGACAGGAAGGCTGAAATTCAATCATTCTTTAGCACTCTTAGGACTTAGTTCTGTAGTAGCGAGAGAAAATAAGTAATTTGTGGACTAATAATTTAATATCATTACTTAAGCCTGGTATCTAAATGTACATTATTGTTTAATGATTATCTGAATTTCATAAAAACCTTTTAGCAAAATATTTTGTACATTCAGGTTTGTACATAAAAGAATGGGATGATGTTTTCAAAATTAAATCTGCAATGTAATACCTCCATTAAAATTTAAACAAATCTGTAATAGTCCAAGATGCACAATTTTAGTATCACAGTGCTGATTCTCTCAGAAAGCCCACTGTCCACTTTTTTTTCCTGGCTGGTGTGGTCTCAGTAGACAAGAAGGTGAACACAAGCCATCGATGTGCCCTTGCAGCAAAGAAGGTCAGTGGCATCATCCAGTGCTGCATTAGGCAGACCATTACCAACAGGACAACAGAAGTGATTCTGCCCCTCTTCTTAGCCCTGGTGACACATCTGCAGTGCTGCGTCTAGGTCTGGACTTCCAAGTGCAAGAGAAACAGGGACTTGCTGGAGGGCCATGAAGTTAGTGAAGGGTCTGTCACATCTGGTATATGAGGGACTGAGAGAGCTGGGGATGTTCAGCCTGGAGAAGGGAAGACTCAGGGGAATCTGAGCAGTGTGTTTAAACACTTGGTTGCGGAGGAGTGAAGATGTGTCAGCGTCTTCCCAATGGTGTCCAAGAGGCAATGGGCACAAGCTGAAATACAGGAAACTTCCTCCTAACACAAGAAAAAAATTTTCCCTGTGAGGGCAGTCAAATCTTGGACTAAGGTTGCCCTGAGAGGTAGTGGGGTCTCTACATATCTCCATCTCTTTGAATATCTCCTAGAGATGTTAAAAAAACCCAGCTGCTTGTGGTCCCAAGCAACCTGCTCAGGCAGACCCTGCAGACATTTGAGAAGAATGTTTGACTAAGTAATCTCCAGAGGTCTCTTCCTACCTCACATGTTCTATGATTTCTTGAGTGTGCGAAATACGAGACAATGTTATATCCATGTTAATTTTTTTTTAGTTAGTTAGATGTTAGTTGTTCATTTTTATGCAAAGTTACCGGTAACCCTGAGTGTCCATTTTGAGATTCTTGAAGCTACAAGAAGCCTGCAGTTTTCTCAACTATAATGTATACCTGTGGACAAAGCTATTGGTGCAGATGAATACAGCTCATTTCTTCAACAGATCCAGCTGTTGCAGCAAAACTCTCTTCTTCCCAGACACTCGCTTTCCATAATACACTGAACAAAATCATTCTTTGCCTTCAAGATTCTTAATTGTCTAGATATGCAATCCTATATTTCCCCCAGTAAAGATATATTTTTTCCTTAGATCATTTTTTTTCCTTCCAGTTCATGTATGCAATTGTAGCCTGAGTCTTTGTTTCATTTGCCTAGTGCTACTTCAGCCTGACAGGATCTGAACAAGTATATAAAGGCACTCTGCTCAAAATAATTTAGTAAGCCCTGCTGAGAGTCCAGCAGCTTAGGATAAGGCACTGAAGAACAATGCTGCCCTGAAGTTACGCCCATACCCTACTTTAAAAACCAGTAAATTGAGATGCAGTTCATATATGTGCATTTTTAATCCTTTTATCTTTTTAGATGTCTATTCAGTAAATACGGTATCTTAGAGCAAAACTGCAGTCTGGGATGAAGTAAAAAATGTCTATATAATATAAATCTCCCTTTTGTAGCTGAGAACAAAATCACCCTTTTACCAGATTTTAGTCTTCACTACATGATGATGAGTCACTGATCTTTAATAGCATCAAATTAACAGTAGCAGGGTTTTGCTGTTTCAAGATACAAGGAAGGCAGAGGGTAATAAATGCTTAACTTACTTGCCAAAACCAGGGGGGCAGGCAGCTACCAGAAACAGGAAAAATTAATCAAAATAAAATTCAGGAACATTTTGTTTGTTTGGTTGGTTTGGTTTGTTTTTTTTTTTAAATCAAATTTTAAAATAAGCAGTTTCCTGTTGTTTACAGGGAACTTACTTGCAGCAGCTAGGGTACAACTAGGGGGATAATTTTGACACTTGCATAATGCATTTAATTCAAAGACCACCAAGAGCTTTATAAACTTTATTGTGTCACACAGCTGTGACATAGGAAAGTATCTTTTGATGGTGAAACACCATTTGTGTCGTATCAAGCCTGGGTGAAAACTTCCCATTCCTAATAGTAAAAAGCTATATTGTGCTAAAAAGAAAATAGTGCTTGTTTAGTGCTTAGCTTCTATGAAGTTAATGAGTGTCGTCTTGTTTGTAAAAAGTGCAGATGAGAGTTTTTCAGCCAAAAAAAATCATATTTCTTTCATTTTGAAAATGTAAAATGGCATTTCATGAACGAATTGGGACAATAATTACTTTTGTCAGTAGTGTCAGATATAACAAATCAGCTTTAAAGCTGATAAGCTCTTCTTTTTTTTCTAATTCTCTCAACTGATTTATTAAAGAGTATTATTTCAGTACCTGCCTCCAAAATTCCTGACATCTATCACCCTTTAAATTTCATCTGGGGAGTAGGAAAAAAAGGCTTAGAATTTAACATCCTCTCTGAAACAACAGACTATTCAAAAGTGTATCATCATTTTTTTTTCAGTGACAAAATGTAAAAGCTAAAATATACTCTCTGAAGCTTCAGGCTTTTAATACATCTGCTCTGTGTCTACAATTCCTCTGACAAGCTATTGCCATACAAAAATTGAAGGCTGAGTCAATCAGGAAAACTTAGCACACCTAAGTTCAAATATAGAAGCTAAACCCACATAGTCCATGTTGTGAAGAAAAATAACGGGATGTCTTCCCATGGGCCTAATGATCTATTCACATAGTTCTTTCTTGTACCTTACTTCCTATAAACTCTGCCAAAGAAACACACTCTTGAAAGTGTAGCAAGACCTATGATGGCTCTATAAGGCAGAGTAACATGCTTTAATACTCATGCTTCCAACCAGTCCTATATTTATGAGATGACAAGCCATCATCTGCAATAAAATCAACAAAACTCAGTACACAAAGAACAAGAATTACAGGGGAAGTTCAAACCAGCATTTTTTCATCACTTAAGGTCAACAAAAAAACAGCTGTACATAAAGTCATCATGACAGTGATTTTTATTAAAAAAAACCAAACAACAATACCCCAAAGGCTGAGGAAAGAGGAATCTGTCTCCTTGCTTGCTTAAGCACCAAAGAACAGATACTTAGGACATGATATAGAGTTTCTTCTTGAAGTCTGGATTAGTGGCTGAGCAAAGACTTGTACAGAATAGTTGCGACTCTTAATGGGTGTATATATTAAACAGTTACACTTCTGATGTATTCATACAAGTTGCCTAATTTAAATTCATGTATGTAGGTGTGTTTCTTATTAAATATCTGTTACAAAACAGTTCAGACACTTAAAACAGATGGAATTTATACTATTAATTTATTATTCCTCATAACTGCTAGGGAGTACTCACCCTGATTTGGTTTTAGTTACACAACACACTTACTAGAGAAGATAAATCAAGAAGACTGGTTTATTTTAAATATAATTTATGCAATCTGAAGGAATGATTCCTGGCAACAGCTTAATCAAATAACAAAAAAATATTTGCCTTTTCTTTCAATTCCATACAGTGACAGATCGACTCCTGCATGAAAGAAGTCAGCTGTAGAATTTGACTACTGCTTGACTTAGTTTTGGTGTCATTTACAACTTGTCCCACTTTCTCTGGTGCCTTTGACATACTCAGTTTTTGTCTGAAAGGCATACTCACATCTTGCTGTTGCAAAGTTCCACAGTTTGGCACTGATTTTAGCATTAATTCTGAATGTTTTGAGTTGGAAGCTTATCTTATTTTACCTAATGCCTTTTGATCCTTTGTCTTACCCTTTTCTCCATTGCCTATAATCTACGAAAAAAAAAAAAAGTGTGGATTTAATTTTTGCTTCTGCCACTGATTCAGTGCCCAACCCCAGGCATATTTATTGTGTCTTTTGTTGCTCAGCTAGTCCATCTGCAAAATGCAAACATTCATGAAGATTTTTCTGACACCTCAGTAAAGTAACAAAAGATCCAGAGACAGAAAATACTCTCTGTACTGCTACTCGGTCTGCATTACAAATACATTATAGTCTCAATCAATTACAGTGATGCATAGTTGTAAGGACTCTAATAAAGAGTGGGAAAAGCAGAGAGCAGTGGGTGCAGCCTGTGCTTGTACAGGGAAGCCATGAATTCTGACCTGGGCTGGTGTTGGTAAGAGTTTTTACAGTGCCTTTAACAGCTTTTAGGCACTTTTTTTGCATAGCCATAGACTGCAAGTTCTGTAGTTGTTGTTTGGGTTTTATTCTTTATTAAAATAAATAAGTACCTACACAACTCTAGGTACCTGACATACAGCTTTGAGTCTATTTATACTTCACATTAGGGAATTTCTTGATTATTCTTCACACAGAACTGTAAACTTCATTAACTCTGAGCCAATTACTTCTCAATTTAATTATGATGTTTATTACTCATTGGACATTCCTGATTATCCATTTCTTTAAAGAAGTGTAAGATTAAATGTCATCCAGCTTCTAAAACATTTGGCTGAATGTGTCCCTTTTGCACATGCAGTGGTGTGTTATGGTTCTTGAAAATGAGGCTTCTATGATTGAACACACTTAAGATTAAAAAGAAGACAGCAGAAGACACTGGTGATTTGTACATATTGACTGAGACAGTTTCTGGCACAAAAAAAGGGTATGTCCAGGAAAAGATAGAGGGGGTTCTACAAGAGAACTCATCAGATGTGAATATGGTGTAAGAAGATGTAGCAGGTGCATCATTCCTGACAGAAAGCTGGCAAAAACCTGGGCTTGCCAGAGACCAATTTGGCACCTCACAGCCGTTACACAGCACCTCACAGCAATTAACTGGTGCTTCATGGTCCAGGCCCTAGCTTGTCTTTTTTGTGGGCATGCCCCTAGTTTATTTGAATGCCAGTTTACCTGTGTATCAACCGTACCCTTCTGGCAAGTGATAAAATTATGTTTCTTATTTCCAGAAATTAATTTCAAAAAATAATAAAATAAAATAAAATGGGTGAGATTATTCATAAACAGGGCTGGGGTGTGCTAATAATTGGATGAGGGTAGCTGTGTTCAAATGAAGACCAGAGAAAGAAATTAATTAAACAGAAATCTACCTACTTAGCCCAAGAATTGAAGGAGAGATTTGGACCACAGAGTATCTGCCTCAGTTCTGAAAAGCATTGCTAAAACTGGCCCTTCCACCGTCATGCAACAAGCCCATCTGCATCATGATGACAAGACCAGTGCTGGAAATGCAAAGTAAATGTTACTTCTTAGGTTATTCATTGACACCCACTGAGGCTGAAAACCTTAAAGCAGCACATCTATTTAAACGATTTACATGGCTTTTTGACAGTGTGGATACAGGGTAATTCCCATTACTTGGACTTAGTGCTGAGTTTCAGAATGAGTAATGAAATGGACACCAAGTTAAATGAGAACGTAGAAACGTTAATCTCTGTCCTGCTTAGGGTCTGCCCTGCTATTTTAACCCACTGGGATATTATTACAGAACTGGAAGAACTGCTACTTATGCTGCTTCTATATTCCCCCATTTCACTATACATTCAGCTTCACTGTATATTTGCCCCCACAAAACCAACCTGATGGACAAAAATTCAAGACCGTCATAGCTAAGTGATATCACATTTCCTTGTCTTCCTTGGTGTGGTTGATGCACTGCCTACCACCAGGAGAGGTAAGAAACCTGGATGGTCCTGCCTTTCCCTGGCTTCCTTTGCAGTCTATTGCCTGCTCAGTTGTATCAGAGATAGCTGGAGATGATCTGGGTTTACACCTTTCATGTATTCATCTGAGACAATGACTGTCAGTTTCCCAACAATTATTAAATTTTTCACATTGTTAATAAGACTTCCTATTCAAAATAATAACCCTGAATTAACCCTGGTGTAGACAAACATCCATCCATCTATCCCTTTGACATTTTTGGGGGGGGGGGGAGAATATAATAGCAGAAATCTAGAAAATACTGATAATATATGACATTTTCATTGAGTCAAATAATTTTAATGACATCATAGAAGAAGCTCTACTTGGAGGTTTGCTTGTAAGACCAATATAAAATCAATAAAACAATTCTTTCTATGGAGTTTTTCTGTAAATCCCTAACTAGTTCCTAGCAGGTATTAGAAAGCAGATGTTTATTGAACCTAAGTTAAACTACTAAGAGAAGACATTTTTCTTCACAAGGTATGACTTGAATTCTCATGAGTCTGATATCAGAATGAAAGAAAGGAATGCAAAGAGCTTTTAAACACAATAACCCCATCTGATTATTTAACCATGATTATAATGCGTTATGCTTATGCTGCAGACTAGCCTTTAAAAAACACCTTTACATTTCATTTTTTACTCAATTTATGCTTCAAATTAAAGATATTTTTCTCTTCTAAAATAAATGTAAGGCAATGAATGACCATCAGAAAAGGCCATTCTGTCTTGTTCCCATGAGTAGGAAAGACTGGAAAATTATAATTTTTTTAAGAAGTCAAATTGCTGACCTAATATACAGCTGTTATATAACCAAGAACTTTTCTTAGCCTTCCTATTCTTTAGAAACCCACCATCCTAAGCACTGTGCCTTAAATAATGCCACAGCATCTTTCTCTCCAGGACAGGCGTGGAGAGATACTCTCACCATTCTTCCCCACAAATAACCCTCTTTAACCATCTTAGTGATGGCACATGCACACCTTTACACTAAAGACAAATATTAATCAGGAAGGAGGGTCTAATTATATATTTTTTGTTAATGTAAAGAAGAAAGAAAAAAAATAAGAAGGAAAGAAAAAAAAAGAAGAAAGAAAGAATAAGAAGAAATCCCTCATGGCTGATAGCACACAGAGCACAAAATCTGAGAAGATTACAGCATCCTAAATCTGGCATCCCCCCCGTGCCGCTGCCAGCCCTCGACGCTGCTCCTGTGCCCGACTGACCTGCGGAGCCGCCCCGCCGGCGCAGGAGCAGCCGGCAGAGCCCCGCTGGCCGCTGCCCCGGCTTCCCCACCGCCACCACGGTCTCGGGGCGCCCCGGTGCCCGGCTCCCGCCGTCT
>JANHFX010002338.1:0-76740 GCA_027560015.1 Chloroceryle amazona
TCCTCTAGAACACAAGTGAAAACGTCTCGGCTCCCTCCTCTCGGGCGTCCAGCCGCAGGGACCTACCCGGGTGAGGAGCCCCAGGGTAGGACTGTGAGTGATGTGGTTTGGTGGCGATGGAACTGCAAGTGATGTGGTTCGCCTTTGATTTCAGCAGCCGAGGAGCCCTTCAAACTCCGGCCCTGCATGAGCCGATTCTCCTTTAATCGTTAACAGAGACACTGTTACTCATGAGAGCAGCGCAGGCTCTTTGAGGACAGGTTTGTGCCCACCTTTGTCGTCGCACCCGTGCCTGGCACACCGCACATGGGAGCAGAAATGCATAAAATCACCCACTCGCTGCTACTAAAGCCACTTGGGTTGTTCAAAGCACCGTAAACAAACTGCAGACGGAAACTGGAGATTCACCAAAAGTGCTTTGATGGAGCTGGTACAAAGGTTGTTTGGTCCAACTCACGCTGTACCTGCAAGGGGTTTGCTTTTTATTTGCAAAGTGGCAGCAGCTTTACTTGGTGGTTGGCTTTGCAAAAGGAGTTATAAAGAAAGATTTTCTTGATGGGGCCTTTAAACAACAGTTCTTTTTAACAAGGGGGTGACAAGCCAGCTGCGTTTTCAGAAATACAGTTCTGCAGCTGTAGCCCTGCCAAAAAAAGTTTTAAAGGGGCTGAGGGGCCACCTGAGCCTCCATAAACTTCAGAGTTTTACAGCAGCAAACCGCTATCGGAGCAGTTTCCTCGATCTCTTGCTGCATTGGTAAATCATTTATTACTATGGACTGTAAAGAAAATCCCTTAGGAAAAGGTCCATAAAAATGCATGAATAACAAAATACAGCTGTCCTGCTTGCCGTCTGCAAAATCCTCTGACTACAGTTACATGTGCAACATGCTGTGTCTTGCTGGGTAGTTTTTTGGGGGCAGTTAGAAGGGGAAGGACAAACAGGTTAATCCTGCAAGAAGCATAGATTGCAGCTCAAAACCACTGTGCAAAAATTTTCAATACAAGTCATATTTACTTTCAGTGGGTGCCTCATGAAAGCAAATAAGAAAAGAAATATATAAACACATGCCAATATAAGACACAGACAAAGAATTCCAAGGGACAGCAGTCGTAAAAATGATGGCGAGATAAAACTCCTACGACTGCAGACGGCATCTTGCTGGTTTTGCATTTCATAGCTGAGGAAATACTGCTTCATCAATAAGTGTGTTATTCATACAATAATCATAACTGTGCATTCTTTTCAGACATTTTTCTTCTGAGGCATTTGGGCTTTTGCAGATCTCCATATTGTGTGTGTCAGGACTGGTCCTTGTTATTACCGGCTGCTTATTGATCTGTTATAGCTTTCAAAAGGAGCAAGGAGCAAATTCTTGGCATGGTGAGGATAATCGGGCCTTCTACGTAGGCAGGCAAAATGTCTTGCATCAGCTAAGATGACGCTTTCTCTGAACTGAGAGAAAAAACCCCAACAGTTAACAGCTTTGTTCCATCCCATGCAAATAGCATCTATCAATCTGAAAAATATACCATAGGCTGTATGGGGACCAAAAGCCCTAAGGGGCAAAATTTTATTTAAACACTTTAATTTTCATTATACGTCATCTTTTGCTGGGAGGGGGTTTCCCATTTGCCAGCTGCTGTGCAGCATTTCCCAAAGTGGAAGCCGTGATTTCATTCCAGGGTGAGCAGAGCTCACGGAGGTCAGACCTGCATAGAAGGTGACTCAGGGGTGAAGTTGTCAGCGTGTTTCTGCTTTGGAAAACTGCCCTGATTCCTCTCCAGAGATGAAATGGGATGCGTCAGAGGATCCCTTCCTGAATTTAAATAAACTCAGCAATGATGCTTTCACCTCTTTCCTGCTGAGATGATTATCCAGTTAGGCTGACTGTGTCTTTAGGGGATTTCTTCCAGTGTTTGGAAGGAGTTTCCTTTTGGCTCACTGGTTTGTGTTGTGAATCATCTTAAATCATAACCTTTTAATATCTCTGCTATTGAAGTATTTATAGAGAAATCTTACCCTGTTGTCGTCTCAGTTACTTTTTCCCATGATATGTTGATTTTTTTCACTATAATGATAACTCCTGGCTTTTCATCAACTTCTGTTGCCACTGCCATTTCTTTGTATTGTCTAATGAGTTTCTAATGAGGGCCATGAAGATGATAAAGATCAAGAGTGTGGAGCACCTCCTCTTTGAGGCCAGGCTGAGAGAGTTGGTCTTGTTCGGCCTGGAGAAGAGAAAGCTCTGGGATGACCTTATTGCAGCCTTTCAGTACTCAAAGGGAGCCTACCGTAAAGATGGGGAGGTACTTTATCAGGGAGTACAGTGATAGGACGAGGGGTAACAGTTTTAAACTGAAAGAGAGGGGATTTAGCTTAGATACTAGAAAGAATTCTTCACCATGAGGATGGTGAGACACTGGAACAGGCTGCCCAGGAAGTTGTGGCTGCCCCATCCCTGGCAATGTTAAAGACCAGGTTGGATGGGTCTTTACATAACCTTATCTAGTGGGAGGTGTCCCTGCCCATGGCAGAGGGGTGGGAACTGGATGATCTTTAAGTCCCTTCAAGCTCAAACAGTTCTGTGATTCTATGATTTGTTTGACATATAATAAAGCAAGTCATGCTTTTATGAAAATGTTATCAAGGGTTTTACAGAAAATTATAAGCTATGGTAGTCAGATATCTTCCAGAATATTAAAAAGACAATCTCTCTCATACTGAATTTAAGTAAAAAAAATAATAAAATAACAAAGAACAAACACAAATTTCTGTTACATCCTATTACTTACGCATAACCCAGTGGTGTTTCATTCCTATGTAATGCTGCAGGACTTTTCCACAAAGCAGGTGAGCATGAAAAATAACTTGCATGAAAAGTAAAGGATGGTCATGTGGATTTCTTAGGTTATAATTTATTTTGTGATCTGAACATCACTTCTTATAAAACTGAAACTACTGTTAATTCCTCTCCTGTTTTGGATTGACTGGGAGTGTTAATATGTATGTACAAATAAATTCTCCAGAATTTAAAATAGTCTAGGAACTATTTATTTTGAGCAGATTTTAATCTTCTCCTGTGCTTAAGGACCCTCCACTTTTGAAAAAAAACAACCCAACAACCTTCTTTTCTCCATTTGTTCCAATTTCTTTTCAGGTCTCCATGAGAATTTATTGCCCCACCCTGTATTACAACCTCCTTTTGCTATTTTTCCCTGCTGTTTTCAGTACTCTGGCTGGGGTTATAGCTTTTCTGAAGACTGCTACACAAAATATAGCTCGATTTTTTTTTAGTGGTACTTAACATTTCAATCCCAGATTAATTGGACAATTGCACAGTTGGAAGAGTGCTTTTTTCTTTGATAAAAATGCTGGTTTTCAGTCAAATGCCTTATATACCAAACCAGTCAACTGCAAGGAGCACAGGAACAAGGAGATGTTGGTCTGAATGCTTCACAAAAACAAGGCTGATTCTTATTTCCTATTTCCAGAGATCCATGACGGTGACCTGAGATTCCCTGAAAACAGTACAGCTCGGAGAGCTTATCGCAGCATATCTGTATGTTGTTACCTGTGAGCAATTTAATAAAAAAGATATTATAGCCACAATAAAAGGAGGCTGGAGAACGCCAGCTAATCCCAGAACAACCTTATTTCAATCTATTTAAAGTCTAAGAGAGACTTGAATTCCGGGACCTGGCAGATTCCGACATAAAACAGATGTTTTCGTCAAGTACTGCAATGGCAGCAATACATATCCCAGGCTGGTGACTATGTGGCAGGTCCAGTACGTCACCAGGAGGAATCACGAGCCATAAAAAGCTGATTTTCAATACTTTGCTCTCCATTCTAGCATCAGTTACACCTCGACGTATCTACAGTAGCTGTGAATTTTAGTGGCATTATGCCTGGATTTATCTTAGCATCACTAGATTTGACCCTTCCTTTTCTAGAAGCGTAGTATTGTGTCCGAAGTAGGAAAATAAAAGCCCCAAGCCAATATGAGAAACTTATATATGTGAGGCAGTGATAAGTCAATCACCTCATCAATAAAGCGTGTCCGATACTCTCAGTAATCCTAGTGATCAGCTTTGTTTATGAAAGCTCAAGGTATTAAATTGAGCTTCTCGCCGCTCTGAGCAGGGATGACGAGTGGCAGTTGAAACTAATGTTGACAGAGCTACAGCAGCACATGCTGAGTGCAACGGATGTAACACAATGGAGAGGGAAGGAGGCTAAACCAGGCTGGTGGGGAGGAAAACGTGGAGGTTGGAACAAATCCCTTATTCCACTTAATGACAAAACACTGCTGATAATTGGCTCAGCTCAGTAAGGCAGCTCCTGCTGCACCTCTGTAGTTGGGAGGAAGAATTCATGCAGAGGAGCTATAGTACAGGAGTTCTGGGTACAAAGAATGCAAGCAGAGCATCACAGAGAGTGAACTGAGGGAGATTCCATCTCTTAAAGTCATAGAATGGTTTGGTTTGAAAGGGACTTTAAAGATTATCTAATTCCAACCCCCCTGCCATGAGCAGGAGGGTTGGAACTGGACCAGGTTGCTCAGAGCCCCACCCAACCTGGCCTTAAAGACTTCCACAGAGGGAACATCCACAACTTTTATGGGCAAGCTGTTCCAGTGTCTCACCACCCTCACAGTAAAAGTTTTCTTCCTAATAGCCAATCTAAATCCACCCTCTTTCAGTTTGAAACCACTGCTGCTTGTCTTATCACCTCTCCCAGATCAAGAGACCCTCTCCATCTTTCCTGTAGGCCCCATTTAAATACTGGAAGGCCACAATAAGGTCTCCCTGGAGCCTTCTCTTCTCCAGGCTGAAGAGCCCCAATTCTCTCAGCCTGGCCTCACAGCAGAGATGCTCCAGTCTTAGTACCTACTTCTTCCCTATGAGGTCTTATGGCATCACAGTATCCAAAGTACACTCAAAAACCTCCCTTTTATGATGCATACATTGTGAAACCAGTAAGCACATCATGCAAAACAACCCTGAAATAGAAATAGGTACATAGATACCTAGAGAAGAAGAAAAGGGTTGGGACCTAAAGTGTTTATTTCTTGTTTAATTCTACGAATACAAATGTTTGTTTCACTGCCTGATTTTAAGGCTAAATTCTCCCTGCCAGAGTCATGTCTCTATTTGGTTACTGTTATTAGAGCTGCAGTTACTACCACTAATTAGTCAAGAAGTGCCCTTCCTGCCTCTGGTCTCATCCAGTTAATAGGTTTTATCCTGAACTACACATTTTGGAAGTAAAAAGATTATTGTTTTCTACCCATTTGTGCTACATCGCTCACAACAGATTCCCACTTTCAGTCTGCAAGTGCCACTGCACAATCATTTTTAAATAATAATGCTGTGATGAGAAATCTAATTAAATGTTCAGTTTCAGAAAAAAAAATACATTTAAATGACCAAAGATGAATCCTATGCTTAGGAGATTCACTGACAAAAGCAAATGTACTTCTTTTCCAGTGTTTATAAGCACTCAGCTGAACTTCTGTCAAGGTTTCTGTCCATGTTATAAGGCAACAAGAGAAAGTCCACAAAACAATAGCAACAAAGATTCAAGATGTAGACAGTGTAATTACAAACAGAGATTGAAAGAGCTGACCTTGTTGAATCTAGAAAATAGAAGATCTGGGGAAAAGGAAATATATGAAGGCTTGCCACAAAAAGAAACAGGAAAAACTGTTCTTCAAGACCACTGAGGTTAGGTCAAGAAGCTGTTTGCTTAGATTGGCTTGGATTGCTGGGAGAAGATTTAATTTAGATATGAAAAAGTACTATCCTGTATTATGGAGAGTAAAGCGCTTGTACAAACTACCTGGGGAGTCCTGGACATTCTCCTCCTGGAAGTTTGAATCATCTGTGGAAGCATTTTATAGGATGAGTCAGATGATTTGAAGGATGAACCAAATGATGTCCTGAAACCTCTCCCAGCCCTATGTAGTCTGTGATTTGGACAATGTCAGGGGAAGGGCTCTGTTGATTAAGCCTATAAGAAATTCTAACCCATTCCATTATAACACAAGAAAGTTTTTAAAAAACACTGTTTTTTTCAGACCCAGCTGCATTTATCTCATCTCCTTCTACCATCACCCATAAATGGATGCTAAAAAAGTAAGCACAGGGGAGGTGGCTCTGACCACTCTACCAATTTCCAATTATTCTTAGATCAGGGATTTCCTGGCCCTGGTGTGGTCCTTGCTCCTTACTTCCTCCACCTATCCACTCACTTTTACTGGGTTGACCGCCTAGAAAGCAGTTCCACAGAGAAGGACTTGGAAGTCCTGGTTTCACAACAACTTCACCATGAGCCAGCAATGTGCCCTTGTGGCCAAGAATGCCAATGGTCTCCTGGGATGCATTAAGAAGAGTGTGGCCAGTGGTCGAGGGAGGTTCTTCTCCCTTCCTACTATGCCCCAGTGAGGCCACATCTGCAGTATTTATCCAGTTCTGGGCTTCACAGTACGAGACAAAGAAGCTACTGCTGGAGAGAGTCCATTGAAGGCTCCAAAGATGCTGAGGGGACTGAAGCACCTCTGTGACAAAGCCCTAGGGCAATTTAGCCTGGAGAAGAGAAGACTGAGAGGGGATCTGATCAATGCTGATCAATAACTAAAGGGAATGGGTCATGAGGATGGGTCCAGACTCTTTTCAGTGGTGCTCAGTGACAGGACAAGGGGCAATGGGCACAAACTGGAACCCAGGAGGTTCCATCTGATGATGAGGAAAAACTTCTTTGCTGTGAGGGTGGCAGAGCTTGGCCCTGGCTGCCGCTGCCCAGAGAGGTTGCATAGACTCCTTCTCTGGAGAAATTCCAAACCCACCTGGATGCGATTCTGGGCCCCCTGCTCTGGGTGATCCTGCTTCTTTAGCAGGAGTGTTGGACAAGATGATCTCCAGAGGTCCCTTCCAAACTCAACCATTCTGTGATTCTGTGATTTAAGTCCATAAAAATGTTTATTCATATTTTTTCATGTCTGCTACTTGCTGCACGAAGGACCAACCGTCCTGTTTTAATCTGAATCTCATTAGCTTCATCTGAAGACATTAGTCCTCTGCTAGAAAAAACTGAATTGTTACTCCTACCCTCCACTTTCTGTCTTTGAAAGATTGTTTATATTGTTCAAGAACAGATAAGAGGAAAATCTTATCCCATGGCTCCTTATTTCTTTTAAACACACTTTGTTAAAACTTTTTTTGAAATCCCAAACCATTTTATTAATTGGGTTATTGATACCCTCAATGCTGTTAACCCATTAAAAAAACCTTAAGAGGTCTGTAAGGTGCTATTAACCAGAAGTGAAATCTTTTAACCTTCCTTCATCAAAGTTTCAGCTTATTTGTTTGGTGGAGATGTCAGGTTCATAAGTTTCTAGTTTTGTGGATTTCTCCTGGATCCTCTCCAGTCTTCACAAGCCAGAGCAGTCTTAAGGAAAACAGTGCACATCGGTGTTAATAATTCAGATACTTAATTTTTTATTTTCTGTGAAACTCTTGGGTAAATATTTCTAGCCCTGTTGTTTTGTCCACGTTTCCTCTTTTTTAGTCTGTACCTTTTGTTCAGTCAGGCTCTTCCCTGAATTTTCTCCTCAAAGAGGACCTGGGATGTTTATCACCCCTATTTCTTCTGTTAACAAACGCCAGTGCAGAGAATCCACCTGAGTACTCCTCAGTGACCTTCTTCTCTGCAAGTGGTTCTTGTGTACAGTTGCTATCAATTGGTCTTACAACACGGGCTTTTTACTACTGATGGGTTGAAAGAAAAATGTAATATTAGTGTTGTTTGCTTTCTTTGGTTGCTCCTTGGGTCTCTTTTGGCCTGTTTTGTTATATTTTTTTTTCTTTTAATCTGCTCAAGTTTCCAGTTCTGTTAGCTTTTTTTGGACATGGCATTAGCTTTTTGAAGGATGCCTTCTTATTTCTAAAAGCAGCCTTTACCCTTCTGTTCAACAATGCTGGCTTACTTCTTCAGGCTTTTAAGAGAAAAACAGCGGTACACCAGTGGCATGTTTCCTGCTCAGCACTCTTCAGTTCTGTCAACATCTGTAAGGATTTAATTCCTCTAGCTTCACCTTTTCACTGTTTAAAAAAGCTTATTTTCACATGGTCCTGCTGATGAATTTGGGCAAAGCATTGTTGAACTGCTCAGCCCCTGTTGCTCCCATATGGATGTTGGCACAAAGTACATCCTGAAATCTGCTGCAGGATGTTGACTTTATGAAGAGATTTTCATATCAGCCCTGAGGTTGCTCATCTTTTTCTGGGGGCAGTAACCAGCTGCTGCTTCAGACTCAGATGTGGCTTTTGCTTGGTCTCCATGAAGGTAGCTGAAGTGACCCAAGACACTTGTATTTCCTATGTCCCAGTGCTGTATTGTTCCTTCTTGGCCTGGAGTTTCAATTCATAGAGATTCCTGATGACATGTTTTGCTCTCTCTTTCCAGCATATGGCTTGTCTGATGTAGTGTCCCTATCCACCAAGTTTTTAATACATGTATATCCATCTCTTCATTCAGTCAGGCTCAGAAAGTCCAGTTCCACCATCTTTGTTTCTGAGGTTTCCAGCATTTGCATAGTAACTCACATGCTGCCACTTTAGCTCCTGTTTTTACAACCTTTTCAAATGTCAATCTACTTGTTTTCCATTTTCTGTTTCATTATTTGCTTCATGTGACCTATTCTTCATTGAGAGGTACCTATGCTTGTGTCTTCATCTTTTGAAATGTCATCCCAAACCATATGCTCTTGTGCACCATTTGGCTTCCCTCACTCCCCATTTTAAAAGCAGACTCACAGTCTCCTTGATTTTAAGTGACAGTGCCTTGGATGAACTCAGTCTCTCCTGCACTGGATTTTGATGTTTTACATGTGATCTAGATGAGGGCATTGAGGGCACCCTCAGCAAGTTTGCAGACACTACCAAGTTAGGCAAGTGTGTTGATCTGCTTGAGGGTAGGGAGGTTCTAGAGAGGGATCTGGACAGGCTGGATTGATGGGCTGAGACCAATGGGCTGAAGTTCAGCAAAGCCAAGTGCTGAGCCCTTCACTTGGGCCACAACAACCCCCTGCAATGCTACAGGCTTGAGGAAGAGTGGCTGGAAAGCTGCCTGACAGAAAAGGACCTGGTAGTGTTGGTCAACAATGGCTGAATATGAGGCAGTGTGTGGCCAGGTGGCCAAGAAGAGCAACACCCTTCTGGCTTGTATCAGCACAAGCGTGGTCAGCAGGACTAGAGCAGGGCTTGTCCCCTTGTACTGAGCACTGGTGAGGCTGCACCTGGAATACAGTGTTCAGATTTGGGCCCCTCACTTGAAAAAGGAGAATAAGATACTGGAATGAGTCCAAATAATCTTAATGAAGCTGGTGAAGGGTCTGGAGCACAAGTCTTGTGAGGAACATCTTAGGGACCTGGGATTGTTTAGCCTGGAGCAGAGGACACTCAGGGGAGACTTTCTTGCTCTCAACATCTTCCCAAAAAGAGGTTGCAGCCAGAGGGTTGTCAGTCTCTTCTCCCAAGTAACAAGCAATAGGACAAGAGGAAATGGCCTCAAGTTGCACCAGGGGAGTTTTAGATTGGACATTAGGAAAAATTTCTTTCCAGAAAGGGTTGTCAAGGCCTGTCCCAGGCTGCCCAGGTCACTGGTGGAGTCCTTATCCCTGGATGGATTTAAAAGCTGTGATGTGGTGCTGAGGGACATGGTTTATTGATGACCAGGCAGTGCTGAGTTAACAGTTGGACTTAATGGTCTTGAAGGTCTCTTCCAACCAGAATGATCCTATGGTTCTACATGTCAGATGAGCCTGAAACCATCTTACATTCATACTCTGCCTCTCCAGCACTCTCCCTCAATGTACGACAGATAAGGGAGCCTTTGAGCAAACATTACCACAGACATTCTTCTCTTTGGTTTCCTTTCCAAGAGCCTAAATGTTGCCTTCACAGACAGGACCTCCCCTGTCTGTGTCATTAATCCATCTGGGACATGACCACAGACTCCTCATCACTTGCTTTTTCTCATTTTCCAAATACCTTTGCATGTTATAACAAATGATACTGTCTCATTTTTTTATACTTTTAATAGGTGATAACTTCTTTCTTGATTATCCTCTAAGCATCTTAATTTTGCTGTCCTTTTGAAAATGGTCTTAATACCTTATTGATGAGGGCTTCTCTAAAATTTCTCTGAAGAAAGTGGAGAGGGGGCAAAAAAACTAATTTTAGAAATTATTTTTTTTTATTATCATTTTGCATGATAATAAAAGAAGAACATTTCAATGTGATTTAAACTTTGTGATGACCTGGAAAGAAGACAAAGTGAGGCAGATTTAAGGACATTCAACAGCATAGCCCAAGAGCATATGCTTTAATTAAATTTAGCAGTATGAATCAGCTCCTCCCCTCCCATCTGAATGGCTGTCAGATAGTCTGTGATCATGGAAATATGCTTTCCTTTGCCCTTATTTATGTTACTAAATCTCTCCTAAATTTTCTCAGTGTCGTGACTGCATATAGCAATAGTGGGAGCAAGAAATAAGACAACAAGATATCACATAGACCCACACAAAACTCTTTGGCTAACAAGGTGCTCATAGTACAGGTTGCCAGTACTGATTGGATTTTTTGTTGCTTCTAGCACTGGAGATGAGATCCACATTAAGAAATTTAGCGAATTTGGAATCCATATTTAAAAGTTTAAGCAATCAGGTCTTGTTTCACAAGCAAGGTTGGGATGGTTAGTCTATGAAACACACTGCATAAAGATTTCTTACTTTTCTTTAGGCACCATTGTCCCTAAATGCCAATGCTATTAAACATTAGGTATCTAAATTTTTCTCCTGTGCCTATCCAGAAGTGCTACCGTCTCAGTGGAGCTGAGCAATTCCTTCTCAGTGCTTCATGAGACTCATAACATAGCCACTCTTTTCTCAAACACTCCAGTGAAGTTCATCTCAAAAGCATATTCTGGGTGCATACAATGATCACCAATGACACCGTCCTGACTGTCTTGTAATGCAAAATCTGTGGAGTTCATAATAGAATCCCTATTATAATATAATAGGGATTATAATGGGTCCAGAGGAGGCCACAACAATGATCTGAGGGCTGGACCCCCTCTGCTGTGAGGCCAGGATGAGAGAGCTGGGGTTGTTCAGCCTGGAGAAGAGAAGGTTCTGAGGAAACCTTATTGAGTCCTTTCAATACTTAAAGGAAGCATATCAGAAAGATTGGGAAAATCTTTTTCATCTGGGCATGTTATGATAGGACAAGGGGTAATGGTTTTAAACTACTCCTATAGAATGGGAGACTTAGGCTAGATATAAAGAAGAATTTGTTTATGTTGGGGCAGTGAGACCCTGGCACAGGTTTCCTAGAGAGGTGGCAGATGCCCTGTCTCTGGAAACATTCCAGGTGAGGTTGGCCAGGGCTCTGAGCAACCTGCTCTAGTTTCACATGTCCCTGCTTACTGCAGGGGGTTGGACTAGATGACCTTTAGAGGTTCCTTCAAATTTAAATTATTCTATGACTCCATGATTCTACGATTAGATTCCTTGCTTAGGAAGTGGGTGGCTTGTGCTCAATGTCTAAAGTTGGGAGGTTTCCAATCTACCAAGTCCATGTTGTACAAAAATGTGCTAATCATGCAGCTGGGTTAAATCTGCTTTCTATCCTGCTGTGCCTGTGTGCAGAAAAAAGGCCTCCAAGCTTCATAAAGCCAATGAGGGAACAGCCCAAAAGAAAAATTACATTGTAGCTCATTAAAGTTGTATTCCTAGTCAACCTTATGGAAGAGAAGGTAGAAAGGATGCAAAGATGCACTGCAGAGGACGTTAAAAGTTAAAATACAACACATTTTTGACATGATGAAGAAGAGGTTGGCAATGAGTGGAATTTGCTTGAATTTCTCTAATCCTCACTTGGAATAGCTTTTTTCCTACAGGGCCTGTTCCCCAAGTAACAGAGGTTACCTCTCTAGGTGGATGTCCTTTGTAAGGTTGCTGTGCCTCATCCTTGCTCTTGAACAGATTGCCTACAGGTCATAAAATTACTTTGCCTTTCCTCTTAAAAATGAGTTTTTACTAACTACTGTTGTGAGCTGCAACAGTACATTTTCTAGGAGAGGATTTATCAGTGATTCTTTTCAGAGTGAACATCCTTTTTAATAAATGGCATAAATGCTCAATGCAAATAGACCCTGCCTTTCATTATGACAATTTCTTCTATCGTGTGTGTGGGAGAGATGAGTACAGGTCTATGCAGTTCATCTAACTGGAGAGGACACAAAATATCACTGAGACTTGGCCTTGCAACCCTAAGGCTGTTAGAACTGGATTTGTGCTGCAGTGTCTGGGCATTTTTCAGACCTCATACCTACCTTTACTAAATTTACTTCCTTAAAATGTGCTGTTTATTAAGCCATTTCAAAGCTATCATTGATGGCAGACTTCCAAGGAAGAGGCTGGATGCTGCAAAAAAGGCAACTACAAGGTAAACTTTCCTCTGCTTCAGAACTGAACAGATGCTCCAGTTTGTGGCCAGGAGGATACTATGTTCTGGAGAATCCCTCTGTCCTGGATTACTTAAAACTACTTATCCCTTATAGTCAAGAAGGGCATATGAGGATGGTAAGAAAGGGCATGTCAGGCTTAGGCTTAGGACAAGTAACAAGCTAAAGGCTTGTACTCATATATATAAAGTGCCAAACGTATCCTGAGCTGCATCAAAAGAACTATGGCCAACAGGTCAAGGGAGGTGATTCTCCTCTTTACTCTGCTCTGGTTAGACCTCATCTGGAGTAGTTCGGAGTCCTCAGCACAGGAGAGACATGGAGCTGTTGGAGTAATTCCAGAGGAGGCCACAAAAATTATCCAAGAGCTAGAACAACTTTGCTGTGAGACCAGGTTGAGAGAGTTGGGGTTGTCTGGACTGAAGAAGAGAAGGCTCCAAGGAGACCTTATTGAGGCCTTTCAATACTTAAAGGAGGCATATCAGAAAGATGGAGACACACCTTTTAGCAGGGCCTGTTGCAACAGAGCTAAACTAAAAGAGGGGAGATCTAGAGTAGCTTTAAGGATTAAATTGTTTATGGTGAGGGTGGTAAGACCCTGGCCCAGGTCGCCCAGAGAGGTGGTAGAAGTCCCATCCCTGGAAACATTCCAGGTGAGGTTGTCCAGGGCCCTGAGCAACCTGCTCTAGTTTCACATGTCCCTCCTCACTGCAGAAGGGTTGGACTAGATGACCTTTAAAGATCCTTTCCAACCCAAAATGTTCTATGATTCTGTCTGCTTAAACTTCTCCAAGAATTCCAATCAATGATGTGGCTCATTAAGATAACATGTCCCCAAGTTTTACATGATGATTGGCGTTGATATGCTGCTGAATAGCCCCTCCACCATTGATCAGAAGTAGCTGTATGTCAGCAGTGGGTCCTGGTCCAAAGTTAATGCTAAGTCAATGGAATGACTTCTGCTGAGTCAATAAGCTCTGGATCAATTTGCTATGCCAGTTCACAAAGTGCTTTTGAATAATGTATGCTGAAGGCTTTATATAAAATCAAAATTAGTGCTTTCATTTTCGTGCATATCATAAGAATAAAACTTTTTTTTTTTTAAATTGTTTTATTTAGTTATTTATCTGTTTGGAGATTGGAGCTGAAGTCTATTGATCATCCTGATTAAAGAATGTGAAATCAGAGTGAGGCTGACTCCCTCATTTTAACGAGTTAGTGTATCTGTTTTATTTTTCTCAGACAGATTTGATAAAATGAGATACAAATCATACCTGCGGGCCACTGAGAAATTACAGTACTTGGGCTAGGTACAGGAAGAGCGATGGTAGTAAGGATACGTGAATTCATCAGAATGATTTATACAAAAAGGGAGAATGATTAACTTTGCAAATGTTTTTCATGGTCCACTAGCATAAGATATTAATGAACGTCTTGCCTGAATGAGCCAGACCTCCTGACCTTAAAGTGATCTAATTTCAAAAACAACTGAAGTAAACGTGGGTCAACTGATCCATTTATTTGGCTGCCCAGAGAGGTTGTGGAGTCACTTCTCTGGAGACTTTCAGAATCCACCTGGACATGATTCTGTGAAACCTGCTCTAGGCGAACCTGCTTGAGCAGGGGAGTTAGACTACATGGTCTCTAGAGGTCCCTTCCAACCCCAACTGTTCTGTGATTCTGTGATTATTTAAAGTGTTTTAAATGCCTGGTTTAGTGTGCTCATCTGCACTACAAACTGATCTCAGCATAGGCTGCCACCAGAGGAAGATGTGGTCCTGCTTCTTCCACTTCTCAGCTGACCTGTGTATTCCTGTGCCTTCCCATGTGTCTGACAGTGGGGGTAGCAGAAAGAACCAGGATCATCTCTTGAAAAGCAGCCTGAAGCTGGCCCAAGTTTGGCACGGCATGAAACTGTACCCTAACACTGTCAATTTCCTCTGAATGTCACCATCGCCCTATGTGATTATGGAAACCTCAATAATTAGAATATCTTGCATGGTGCAGTGGTAATTTATATCAGAAGCAATAAGAAGTGATATGGTCACAACTATGAACAGTGGGTTCTTTCTTCTTTTATTTTCTTCAATCTGATACCCGCTACTGTAATATCACATTTATTTTAAACATTTGTATTAGACTTCAGTGAAATATAGTATGCAGATTAATAGGACAGGATGGAGAAGACATATTCCATTTTAGGCCAACAATAACAAGAGCCAGTATATCTCCTGGCAGGTGAAAGAAACCAGCTGTAGGTGACCAACCTGTAAAGTTCATTAAGCTCCTCAGAAGGAGGACTGCTCCACCTGCAATCACATTGATCGAAAAGTGCCAGTAAGCAGAGACCTGATGAAGAGCAAGAAGATCAGTAGAGGAAACTTCATTTTAGAGCTCAGAGAATGCAGGGATAGCATGGGCATTGCTAAAAGTAAATTTAAATTAATCCTGGCAAAGAAAACTAAAATAAGGTCAAGGATTTCATCAGTATTTAAACATGAAAACAGGAAGTAAATGTGGAATAAGAATTGCAGGGCAGACATTAAAGATAGTGGAAACACGACCCCGCTGTTAAAGGTCTACTTCAGCTCGGTTTTGTGTAAGGACTGATGTAGAACCTGCTAAGGAAAGACAAGATGATTAATGGGAATAGGACTGTGGACATGTAAATTTCTATTACCAAAGTGGAAACAAAACTCTCTGAACTAGTTTCATTTAGCTAGGGAGAAGGAAGGAGATATGGAGCTGGGTAATCAGCATTCTTGATATTTGAAAGAGCTGGCTCAGGAAATAAGTGCTCCATCTCAAAGCTCTTTAATAAATGTATGAAGTTGGGGGTGGTTCCGTCTGTATGTCAAATAATAAATATAATGTCCATATTTGAGTGCAGAAAAGCAACCACCCAAACTCACAATTGTGCAAGCTTTAGAATAAATCTTCAAGAAAACAAAAGTGAATTAATAATTAAAGAAGAGGAACGACCACAAGGCGGTGAAAATAAATCAAGATGGGAGGAAATGCAGATTTATCAAAGGCTGTTTGTGTCTCATAACTTTCCTTAAAAAGGATAACCAATTCTTATGGATGGGAAAAATGCTTTAGACATAATCCACTTAGACTTCAATGAAGCAATATCAATATTGTGCCACATGGGATATTATTAACTGCAGAAAATGTGGATCCTTTCCAAAATACTAATGTGGTAAGTAACTACTAAAGAGAAATGACCTGGGGTTCTGTAGAGATGAGAACTTGTAGTTTTCAGGGCAGTTTTTAGTGGAGTATCACAATGTTCTGTCTTCGGACTAATCTTGTTTAATGTTCCCGTTGATGACCCTGGCTTAAAAAGTAGAGATTTACTAATGGATTTTATCAACAGCACAAAGCTGGGAGGTGTAGGCAATTCAGAAGAGGATTGGTGTATTAGCAAGGTGAATGGGATAGAGAACTGAAAAATATAATGGTAGAAAGAGTAAAGTCGTGCCTGTGGGAATTAACAATGAAAGAATCAGCTATAAAACTGGAGCTTGTTGGTAGGAAATGAGGGAGTAAAAAGGGCATGTTGTGTTCGTTGATCACAGAATGATACAGCCCTGAAAAAGCAAACATCCTACGGATGCCTCAGCTTAGGTGTTCTCAGGAGAGGTAATTGATGAGACTTAAGTGAGGCCTCTTACAGAACAGAGTACAAAATCCCTGGCTCCCAAAAACACGAAATAAAGAATCGTAGAATCATAGAATACTTTGGGTTAGAGGGGACCTTTAAAGGTCATTTAATTTAACCCCCCTGTAATAAGCAGGGACATCTTCAACTTCAGCAGGTTGCTGAGAGCCCCATCCAACCTGATCTGGAATGTTTCCAGAGATGTGGCTTCCAGCACCTTTCTAGGCAACCTGGGACAGTGATTTGCCACCATCAGCATGAAATAACTTCTTTCCTCTCTCCAGTTTAAATTTCCCCTCTTTTAGTTTTAAACCGTCACCTCTTGTTCTGTCACAACAGACCCTGCTAAAAAGTGTGGCCCCATCTTTCTTATAGGCCCCCTTTAAGCCTCCCCAGAGCCTTCTCTTCTCCAGGCTGAACAACCCCAAATCTCTCAGCCTGGCCTCACAGCAGAGGTACTCCAGCCCTCAGATCATTTTCGTAGCCTCCTCTGGAATCACTTCAACAGGTCCATATCTTTCCTGTGCTGAGAACTTCAGAGCTGGACACAGTGCTACAGGTGGGGTCTTACCAGTGCAGAGAAGAGGTGCAGAATACCCTCCCTTGACCTGCTGCCCATGATGTTCTGGATGCATTGATACCAAGGGTTGCCTTGACCCAAGTGCAGGACCTTGCACTTGGCTGTGTTGAACCTCATGAAGTTTACACAGGCCCACTTCTCAAGCTTGTACAGGTCCCTCTGGATGGCATCCCATCCCTCAGATGTGTACCTCTCAGCTTCATGTCATCTGCAAACTCACCAGGGGTGCATTTGATCCCACTGTCTACGTCTTTGATGAAGATATTAAACAGCTCTGGTCCCAGCATGAATCTTTGAAGGACGGCACTTGTCACTGATCTTCATATGGCCATCAACCTGTTGACCACTATCCTGGTGACCACTACCCTCTGGATGTGACTATCCATCCAATTCCTCATTCACTGAACAATATGACTTCAAGCTGTTACTGTGAACTTCATCTGGGACCATCAGTGTCATGGAGAGGTTTCCAGATGGGAAAAGCCTAGAACTGTTTGTGATTTATACAGCCTGGGAACATGAAAGCTGAGAGGGAATGCTATTATTCTTTAAATATAAGTGAACTCAAGTTGCAAAGAAGGACTTATTAAGCAGAGGGAGAACACTAATGCAAGAATAAATTGATATACACTGGGCATGGATAAATTTAGTTTGGAAAGTCTTAAGAATTAAGGTGTAAGGTTCTGAGACAGTGTCCTAATTTAAGTAATGGGAACAAAATACCTTACTTTCAGGTTGATATATTAAGAAAACGAAAGGTATCACCAGATATGACATCAGCCATAATACAGAATGGGGTTTTGGTTGCCCAGAGAGATTACGGTTACACTGAGCTCAGCTGCATCACCAGTCCTGAACTGGGACATCTGCATGATGCAGTTGCAATTAAAGGACCTTTGTCAGCCAAGAGGAGAGGACATCACGTCCTTGTTGAGCTGTCCTTTTCTTTTCCAGTTTCTCTGACTAAATGTTTCAGCAGAGCAAGAAGTTTTTCAGTACAAGGCTAACGTGCTGTACTTGCACAAAATGATTTACAGCCTCACTCACATGATGTATCCAAACGAAATGTTCAGAACCAGTCAGGAGACCTTACTCAGCAGTGACATTGCACTCCCATTGCTGTAAAGAATAATTTACTTAACACCTTTCTCAGTTTACTGAATGACTGAAATGCAATATAAGGTTTAACATCTCACCTAGAACAATATATAACCTCCTCATCACCCTCCTGAAATTACAAAAAATCCCACATTAGTAAGAGGAAAATGCATTTCCTAAAGGCACAGGTGGTTTACTCAACAGTCAGATAATGAACAATAATAGACAATTTTATAAGAGAAATCTATTTCTTTCTTCTAGACAATCTAAACTTATATCTTATTGCACTGCAGTGTCTTAGCCACATCAAAGATGTATTCCATAGGTTAGTTAAGAGGAACATGTTAGTTCTTGCTCTTGATAATTCATCCCACTCAAGGAGTACTCTACATATGGGATCAAGCTGGTTGCCACAAGATCGCTGTGACCCAAGAGTCACAGTTCATAGGGGGAGTCAAGTGGAGCAGTGGCAACACAGTCATCCTAGGCAGATTTCAGAAGTGTTCACAGAGTGGTCAAAAAACCTGGATACATTTTTTAACATAGACTGCGATAAGGAAAATACTAAAAACAAAAATAAAAAATGTGACTTAATATTTACATATAATTAATGTTTTTCAGAAACCCACATCCTAATAACAGTCAGTGATATTAAATTCTACCAGTAATTCAGCAATGTCATATGAAAAGAAGGATCCACTGAACAATCAGCCTGAAAAAAAATGCAGAACCCTCTTTGGAGAAAAAGGGGTGTGGAAGAGAAAACCATCCTAAATCCCTTGTATTCCCATAGTGACAAGAGAGGACAGTCTTTGAAGTATCCATAGTGTGTGTAAGCAAGGAATACTCTTGATATGCAAAAGCTTGAGAGCTGATATCACAGAGGTTCTGTAGCTCACAGGGAAAGCAGGTGGTGAGTGAAGCAGAAGGATGCTCTTTGGTGGGAGAACTTGAAGAGCAGAACTGTGTTCTTCCCTGGTTCAGCTCCAAGGTGGCACCTGGTTACAACCAAAGAATTCCATGCAGAAGAGAGGAAATAAGAACATGGGACAAAAGGGACATGCAGAAGACCAACAGAGGGCTGAGATTTAACAAAGGAACCAGAGGGATGGTATGAAGAAATGAGAGATTTTGCCATTCATGGAATCAGGTGTAGTTCAAACATAATGCTGCAGCAGAATGGAGACTAATACAAAATATGCCTTTGACCTTGCTAACTTTGAGATGATCTTTGGAAAGCAGTGATGGATTCCTTAATTTAAATCATTAAAATGAAGCCAAATCAAAACAGCATCTGAACATACATTCAGAGAAAGCTCTCTTATTGTGCCAACAGTAGCCTGCATGCCAGAGCTTTAAATAAACAATCTAAATATACAGGTTCATAAATCTTGTGTGTGAAATTAAAACAAGGGGAAGGACATTGATTTATTATGTGTTTGTTGGAAAACTTAAGACGTAGTCTTTATTTATAATAATGCTGTCCTCTGTGCTCTGAAAGGAGGCAGAAGTTCTTGACTCCAATTGTGATTTTCTTGGTTTTGGTAATTATAAGGTCAGTAGGAAGTGTTTGCAGAACTACAGTCTTTTTCATTCCATTTTTAGGTTGTTTTTAAATTCCCATTAAAAGTTCACCATTCAGCCTAAGTTCTCCAAAAAGAAACCAGACTCCTGAACTTGAAATAAATCTCTTGTTTCAGAGAAATGACTTTGGGTGGAATGCCATCAAAATCAAAAGAAACATTTGTGAGCTCGGCAGTCAAATGGTGACTGATGAACATCACTTAAGCTTTTCTGCATATTAAGTTGATAAAGCAACAGTAATTTTACACCAGATACAGATATATCCCGGTTTATTAGAAAGGCATCATAGATCCCAGAATCATAGAATGGTTTGGGTTGGAAGGAACCTTAAAGATCCCGAAGGGAAAGAGAAAGGGAATAAGGGAGAGCTACAGATTAGAAAAGAAAAATAAAAATAATTTTAATGAAAATAATAAAATTAAATCTATACAATTATATACAAAACCAATATCAAACCCACACCCTCTGATGGCAATTACGTCACTGTCATCACTGTGGAGCACTGGGAAAGTCCCAGAGTGGACTCAGCAGCAGATGGGAACTGGATCCAGGAGCTGGATTTGAGAACTGGATTCAGGAACACAGGGATTGGGATCGAAGGCAGAACAGACATTCTGCCTCAGATGTCAGCCATTGAAGAAGAGGCTTGACCCTCATAATCCCTCAGCTTTATACTGAATATGACATTAATGGGGTGGAATCCTTCACTAGTCAGTTTGGGGTCACCTGTCTTGACAACTCCTCCCCACATCTGTGACCTTTCACTTTCTGCACCCCCAACGTGGTGCACAAGATTTTGCTCAGAATCAGTGGTTTGGGGACCTCTCCATAGCCATGTTGCTGGAGGAGACACACAAAGCTCTTTGGGGGCCCCTGGACAAACCTCCCCTGCTGTTCTTGATGCCTGCAGATGTCCTTACCCCATACTAAACCAGGAACAGAAAGAAGCTCCTATCTCTCACAAGCCCTTGGGGGCTGCTCCAAGGCCTCTGCAAGCTGTCCCCAGACCTTCCTGAAGGTGATCATCTATCTACCTTGCAAGCTTCTGCTCCTTTCAGCTGTCCCTGCATATCAGGAGCCCAAGATAAAATAGCCTGACTTCAACTTGCACTGATCCTTCACTGGCTTCCAGCAAGGCTGCAAAGAATAACCAGTGAAGGAGGTCCTACCCTGAGGCCAGGAGGAGGAGAGGGCTGTGAAAGCCATGGGTGATGGGTCTTCCCAGAAAGAAGAAGGCAGCTCCTGCTGTCTTTCTCTGGGCATCCATTACCAAAATGCAGAAGACCTGTTAAATGATACAGCTGTATTTCTTCTGAGGAGAGTGCAAGTTCTGCTGTTTTAGCCATGTGTCTGGGCTTAATTTCTTAACTGTCTCTTAGTGGCTGATTAAATGAAATTTCCCGTTCTGTCCATGGCTTCCCTCTTGCCATCCCTCATCAACTCAACAGAGATGTCAGGGGGCAGAGAAGGTCAGCTGCTCCCTAAGGCATGGGAAGCTGGCAGCTGAGCTCCATATCATGGCTGGCCAGGCAGGAGCTTCACCAGTCCCATCCCCAAGCAAAGCAAGCAGGACAGATTGTGTCCAGGTTCAACCAAGCTTCCAGATCACCAAGCAAATTCATGGGAATGAAGCAGGTCCCAGGAGCTGGGAAGTCAATCCTCAGGACAAGGTTGGGATCAGTTCTCATGATCACTGGTAGATTTTTGTTTATGTTCACATGTAATCTTTTCTCTCCACCTTGTCCTGGATTCCCTGTATGCCTTCCTTTGGGTTTTGCTTTGTTACTGTTATAACCTACTCCCCTTCCATGAGCTCCCTCCACCAGAAAGCATGCATCATTTCTCACAGTCCCTGCTTTCTGTACCAGACCATAAGCATGATTATGATGATAGATTTTATAGTTATTTATCCCCAAAGGGTGTCCTACTGTCCAATCTTTTGAAAAGTGGGAAGAAGGACTGGCTGATTCACAGTTCTGCTTTACATCCTCTGAAGGGTTAAACCAGTTCCCTCCCTACATCTTCATGAATCACAGCCTTGCTGTCCTCTGCAGTGAACTAGGAGCTGTCATCTCTGAATTCCGGATGCAGACTTATCTTGCACCTCTGTCATTTTTCATGATCTTTATCTCCCTAAAACATTCATGATCCAGATGTTCCCTACTGGCTTAGAAAGATGTGCTGGTAACCATCCCCGCTTGGTACTTCCTAATGCCTTTGACATAAGTCTGTGTACAGTAATCAGAGAAAGTAAATAGTATCTGCAGAGCACACTTGAATTTAATTAAAAGAATAATAATATCTCGGGCTTTGGCAAACTACATCACCATTGTGATTTGCTGCCTGTACAGACAACTTCACAGAACAGTTATTCCTCTTCTGCATACCTGTTGGCTTTACCTGGCTTTACCTGGCTGATTGTGCACACTTCTTAATAATAAGAAATATTCTTTCAGGTTGGAGGAAATCAGAGAAAAGTTATCTGGGGAAGGAATTTCCTTAATGTTACTCAGTGTCAGCATCTGAGCATCTGAGAAAAGCTTTAGGAGACTGTCTTCATTGCTTTAAATAGCATCATGTTAGATTGATACCTTAAAAAACCCAGCACACCTGATTTTTATTTGTATTTTCCACATAGCTGAAGAAAACCTTCCTGCCACCTATGGTCAGATTTTCCTGTCAAGTTGTTTGTAATTTCTTTTTTATTTATCTATTTATTTATTTATTTTTCTGAGGTTAGGGACTGCATTGCAAAATCTTTCCTCCCAAACTACTAGCTTCCTCTTACATAAGCTGTTTTAACTCTCCAAAGGCACTGAGAACAAGGGGGAAGGCTTGAGCTATCAACCTGCAAAAGGTGTTCAGGGCTTTGACCATCTGTGGGGTGGTCTTGCCATCTACCTAGCATGCCATACACTCTCTTGTATCTCAAAGGAAGCACTAAACAGGATGCTCTAGAAAAGATGCCTGTCTTGGGAAAAAAAAAAAATCTCTTCTATTTTTTGTCTTTATTTTTTTTTCCCTATTCTCTTAAGGATTTATTCTAAGCCTGAATTTCTAAGAAAACCCTTTATTTCCTTGCAATACATTTTGCCTGCACTCCCTGGGAGATAATGATTCTGATAGCATAGTGGCAATGAATACAGGCATTTCTGGGTTTGGCAGTGGAAGGACGTTGCATTAGGCTTTTCCTTTAAAGTGCTTCAAATGGGCAAGGCAACAACTTTTTCTTCCATGGCTTATAGTCTGCCTCCTTGGTCTAGAAGCAGAAATGATCTGGGCTGCAGTGCCAAGTGACTCTGCTTTGCACCTTAAGTTTGCTGCTTCCAAGCAGGGAACTTGAAGCTTTGGACAGGCGCTATGAAGACCAGTACCAACAGCTCAGTGGAGTTATGCACCTGATCATCAAAATGCAGAATAATTCCTTGCATATCTGACCTGATGACCCAGGTGGCTGCTCTATTTCTCATGAGACCCATCTCTGGGCAACTTAAGACCACAGGTCACTGACTTTGCAAATTCTGTGACTTGCTTAGCAAAGACCTTTCTCAGGGCCAAAAAGACTCTACACAGAGGCCTTTAAGGGCAAAAGGATGAGGAGGTTCAAAATGGACAACCCACTCGCTGGGCATAGAGGGCACTGGGAGAGTAAGAACACTGTGGTAGGCACTGGGTAATGCCCATCCCTGCATTGAGGAAGTCATCTGCCTGCCAGCTGCTCAGATTCCTCACTGGAAAGGAGCAAATAACTTACCCTAGTAATTTTCCAAGACTATTGGATAAGAGGATGGTACAAATTGATCTCCAGTGAGTTTGGGGATTCATCCGTCCATAGTCTCAGTCCAATGTCCCTGCTACAAAGTCCTCCTGTGATCATTTTTCAGGCTTTTCAGCAGTCTGAGCAAATAGATAAAGGAGCAGTTAGGCCAATGAGATGAAATTATCTTATCTTTCCTTATAGGAGATTTCTAGGAGTTAAGCTTCACAGTTCTCTGGAGGTCAGTATCTCTTTTTTCCTTCCTTCACTGGATAATGGAAAGCCAGAGACATCAGATTTGATGGGTTTCAGCAGTGGCAGCACCCTGAGAAAAGACACAATAGAAATCAAGAGAGTCCACACATACTGAAAATAAAACAACCTGGAAAATAATAGCGAAAATGAAAAGAGGATGTGGAAACAACATGTGAAGAGTAAGTAAAGCAGTTGGATTTGTTTAGCCTAGAAAAGAGAAACCTAAAGGAAACCATGCACATGTTCTTCCAACAAGAAGAGGGAGAGTATGGAGATCAATAGTTCTGTGCCGTTGGTGACTAGAATAACAAGGAATCTGTTCAACTTCCAGCAAAGAAGAGAAATTAGATGCCATAAAAGAAAATGAAGAGTGAATGTTGTCTAGAGAGGCTGTGAAACCTCCTTGGATGTTTATTAGAAGACCTGAGGCAAACAAGCTCGAGTGGTGTAGGTATCATTCTGCCTTGCTGCAGAGGAAAGGACTAGGACAGAGGTTCACAAACTGGGGACAAAGAATGTACCTGAGAAGGTGAGAAGCCCCAGGAAATGACATTCAGCTTTCATGTCTCCCTTGTTCTTTGCTGCTTCTATTCCCTAAGGCTATCTCTTCAAAGAAACAAACAAAGCAAGCCCTCCAATCACTCTTTTTTTGAACAAATGCGGAAAGAAAGATGAGGGCAAAATAATTTTCAAGGGAACTTAGGAGGAAGAGTGAAGCAGAGAGGTTACTCATCTTATTCTAGAAAAGAAAGATAGCTCAATATTATAAAGTCCAAAAGCTTCAGGAGTCAATGACCTTTAGGTCTGTTGCATCTCTTGGATAACCACTTCTAAATAAATACTCAGTGCTGATGCATGCTCTGATAAAAACTGGCATATTGCAGTCATTTGCTGGTTGCTGCATAGAGTCTTGTCAGCTCATTTGGCATATGTACTTCCAAATCATTCTTTTAATCATAGAATGAGAAATGTCACACATGCAGAACAAATCTCCCTCATTAAGTAGAACAGGTTACTGCCACAGCCTGTTGTACTTCAGCTACTATTTTTGGAGAAGGTCTTGTAACCTATTGTGTGTGTGAGTCACAGCTGTCACTTCCAGGCTCTGCCAGGATGAAAACTACAGACTAGGACTCTAATAGCACTAGGTGCCTACTTCTGAAGAAGGCTTCAATACCTCTGTCCTGGGACAGAAATACCCACTCTTCTTTTTTACTGTGTAAAGCAATACATTTGAATGGTGATCTTTTTTTTTCCCTACCAGTATCATTGAAATAATCCTACTCAAGCTCGGTATAGTTTCAGGATGTGATCCTTTCTAATTGTCGTACACTGGAGAAAGTAAAATAAGATGTATGGCTGCAAGTGCTCCTTGTGCCCAACATCCTTGTCCTTCTGAAACTGCAAATTTTCACTGTCAGCTTTTGTAGGGGGATAATAATTCAAGTTGCCATTAATATTGAAGGAAAGTTAGATAAAGCCTAAGGCCTTTTGTCTGTAAGGGCTATGATTTAGCAATGCACATAAACACATATTTTTGTGAATTAGCACTCCTTGCAGAATTTTGTAACGAGTAAAGAGAGAGCAGAAATTCCCATCAGCTTGCAGACACAGAAGCTGCAGATGCAATGTGCTTTTTTTCTGGGAGACACTGTCTGCACTCAAACATTAAATGTACTTGGAAAATTTCCTGGGCCATAAGTGTGATTGGTGCATCACGATCTACCTCTGTGCTAGGAACCTCTTTAGATGCAAACTGCCAAATGGATGTGAACCCTGGAACAAACTTCTGCCTGAGCTGTACCTGCAAGGTGTCTGAAGACCTTTGTAGCACATACCAAAGGCACGGCAAGGATCTCTCTAACCTTTTGCTAATATTTATGGATCATGTTCTGGTGCCTGAGGACATTCCCAGAGAGTTAAGTGTACTCAGCCCAATTGCTGTCCCAATGTCATGTTTATCTTTGCAACTCCAGCAAAGAGAAAAGGATTTCATTCAGCACATGCTGTTTCCTGACAATTAAACCTCCATCATCCTCATTTTGGTGGGCTTTTTCTAACAGACCTCTGTCGTCTGAGATCAGCAAAGAAAAGGCCATTAACTTATTTAATTTTAAAACTGCTAGGCAAACTCACATCAATTAAAAAAAAAGTTGCATTAGTCAAGCTTAATAAAAAATAAAGGTCTTCATAGTATAAGGTTAATTCCATTATGCTACTGGCCTTGGCTCGTGTTAATAAGTGTTATCACACCATTCGGTTACTTTTGACTGTCCAGTCCAGGTTGTCATTTTCCACAAGTTAACTGGTTGAATAGAAATCCAGAGGAAACCTTAGAGTTTAGGCTCTAAATTCTGTTTTCCCATACTTTTTTTTAGAATTTATTAATCTCATATGGGTTTCTTTAGAAAATTTTCATTCTAGAGAACACAGATAGGAGGTGATATATATATAATGATGACATATCCAAGGGCAGGATGATGTCAGGTAGAAAAAAAACTTGTGGAAGATGTATTTTTATCTTTATAACTCACATGGTCAATATGCTTGTACAGTATTTGATGATCTTAAATTTTATAATCAGATCAAATCTGCCCAGCACAAGTAGAGCTTTTCCAACACCTTTTTATTTCCCATCATCATTATTTGTTACATGGATATCAGCTTTATCTGGGATGAGATTACACATTTATACCAGACCTGATGTCTGACAAATTAAACCTTACATTGTCTTCCTTACAGTCCCTCACAGTCGCTTCACATAGCTGTGGAAATCTTGGCCCAGGAAACATCTGTCCAAATCCAGGTGGCTACCACCACAACATCAATCTGCTAGACAAAAATCTTCTTTTCAAATTGAGGAACATCCATCCATCCTAATTTGAGTGCCAGAATGACACAGAATAGGATATTCAGTCCCAGACCACAAGAAGTCAGACTTTCCTCTTTCACCCTGTGAGAACTGTGACCAACATTTTCTGGTTAAATACTTTTTCTTCTGTTTAACATTCATTGCTACCTGAACACATTGTCTGTGGTTTTGAACACCTGCAGCTATACTGTAAAGGAAAACCGTGTACATTCTATATCTCCAACATGGAAGTTAAAACATAAATATATGCATCCATATTTTTTCATGCACATGTTAAAGTGCACAGAAGAAAAAAAAGAAATCTGCATACTGAGACATGTTTATGCGCATGCATATATTTAGTAGATTTTATTTTACATACCTTTTTATAAAAGAATTACAATAAAGAGGCATTCAAGTGAAAATTTTTAGGTTAGTTATCTTCTGTACATGTGAGACGTTAAAAGCCTGCAAATGAAAGGCTAAGTTATACATGTTCACAAGACTAGTGTATGATAACAGTGTATTTCCTTCTATTTCAGTTTGTTAAGGAGAATCATAGCTGGTATATGAGCTGGTTTGTTGACAGAGGGAGGAAAAAAATAAAATGAAGCTGAGCCAAACGATTCCACCTACAACATTAATTAACTCCAATATGAAGAAGTCATTCAGCTTTTATCCTTTTTTTTTTTCAAAAATATATTCACTGTTTAGAAAAACAAGGACCAAACCACTGTTTCTTAACTCATTTGAGCCAGTTATACCATTAATATATTAAAAGTTTAGGTGTCCTGTAATATAAGTGTTCACATTCCCCATCCTATTTGTGGATCTGATCCAAAACACTATGAAGATTCCCACTGAGTGTAAGAGTTTTTTATCAAAACATTGCCAATTGTCATTATAAAATCCTGCTCTTGTGAGATTTTAAAATAAAGTATTACACACAAGTCTCAGCTTCTCTTGAATAAAGTAAGAACAAAAAAATATAATTTTCATTTTTGGGGAAAGAGGCTTGAAAGTAGGACCTGAATTAATCTAAAAGCTAAAAAACAGAAGCTGAAGAAGATTGTTTGTCTTTGTTAATGTTTTGATCACAGAGTTTTGTGGATCAAAGTCACAAATGCTTCATGTCATTCTAGTCTTCTCCCTACCTTCTCCTAAAAGTCAGTCATAGGAGGAACTTGGCAACATCTGTAGGTGGTCTATAAGGCACTACAGCATATGGCAATGTACATGCAGATGAAGCCACTCCACTGCCAGCGGTGCCAGGGACTCCCAAACATAACGGGAACTGCTGAGTTAGACACAATCAGGGCTGCATCTGTGATTTAGTTTCCTACTGAAAAGTTCAGTGAAGCTACTTTCCTGCTACTGCAAGAGATATGTGGGAAGCTACTGCTTAAGAGGAATGTTAAAGGAGATCCTACAGAGGACAGCATCCTCAGTGCCCTCCATAGGAGCAGTGAACCATGTGATCTTAGCAGCTAGAGACAGTGTCCATTGAGGTGGGTCTCTGATGAGGACCATGTGGGTACGAAGCATCACACAGGCTGGTAACTTTCTGCAAGTCCTCCAAGGCAGATTATATTTGAGAATAAAAGAAATTATTATAGGCTTAGGGAGTCTTTAGTTAGGGAAAGATAAAGAAAGACATTAACTTGACTAACCATCCCGGTTTTAAAGTGTTATTCCATATTTTTGGAAGGCCTCCCTAAAGATGGCAAGCTCTACCTTCTTTAAATAATAGCTCTATTTATTTCATTCATTTGTTCCACATAAGTAAAAAATCAGCTTAATCATCAACCGAACTTCTGAAGAACAGAACTTAAGCAGTGTGGCTGTTTATGGCACTTTTCAGTGTAAAAACTGCCTTGAGAAAGCTTTTAACAAAAGTCAGCCCAAACTTCTACAAATTACTTTAAGAAAAGTCCATTCATGTTGTCCTCAGCAGTACCGAATTACACTGTTGGAATAAAAATAATGGACTTTGCCTGTCAAAGTGTGATATTACCACATAAATCTGCTTTTGCACTTTTACTCAAGTAAAGCTATTGCATGCAAGGAAGCAGATCTGTGAAAGGCCCATTAACAGCTTGGTAGGCCGCAGATGCTCACCAGAGATGCAGGCCAGAATTGCCTCACTGCAAAGATGCAATGAGGTTGTTGGTTAAAACCTCAGGAGGTGGTGGCAAGTGAGATCTTTCTGATGTGTCCTAAACAGTTGTGGATAGGAGCCTTTTCACAAGTCTCTGGAAACATTCTTCCAAGCTCAGTAGCTGCTGGATCTTCACTTTACTGTGAATGCAACACAGGATGTGTCTGAATCCAGCCAGGATCAGCAGTAACATGTCTGAACTACAAAAAGATCTGATCTTGATTCAAATATCAGAGAAGGTCTGGATAGAAGCTCTGAAATGGACAATTTGAGAACTGCAGGACTGAGAAAAGTCTCCTTGGAGTAAAAGAAACCCACAGGGTTGTGGCCTGCCTTTGCATGCTGACCAACATCTGCAGGGTGTGAAGGTTGGTATGAGGGCAGAGGGGTGTGCTGGGGGATAAGATCCTGCACAGATCAAGGGCCAAGCTCCACTATGGTTGGTTCAGGACTAAAGAGGGCCAGAGTTGTCAGAGTAGCATCAAGACCAGGGCTGCCCCACAAGGAAAGGCAAATTGGAGTGGGGGGCTGACAGCAAGACAGGCTGAGACCTCTTCATTAGAGGGCCCATCCCTACAGGACCTAAGGAAAACAAACAGAGATACCAGTGGCAGTTACCAGGTTCAGCTGCGAGCCCAAATCACCAGGGAAGGACCAATCATGAAGCAGCTCCAAAATATTTGGGAGCAGCAAGGTGTCCACCTGGACATAGACTTACTCCCACTCTCAGACAAGTCAGAATTTAAATGCAGATGGGAAGAAAATTGCACACTCTGACTTTGTCAGAAGCACCTTATGTGCCACAGTAGTATATACAATCATTCATACGGGTCGTTAGATAGAAAGAACAAATTAAATAGAGTTGTTCTGCAAAATTCACCCATTGTTAAATAATATATCTTGGTAGAATAAAAGCATTACATATTTCTGGTAATACATTAGCTCCATTTTCAATCAAAAGAATCATTAAAGGCTCTGCTGAAAAGAGTGTGTTTTTCTCTGTGGCCACTGGTGCTTTAAAGCATGGAAACTTTAAAATGCTTCTGGCAGATGTTCATTCCTATAGACTAGAAAGAGAAGCGATCTGTTGTCTGCTTAATTATTTCCAATACCAGAGTAAAAATTAATTAGAAATGCTTGACAATGCAGGAAGTCTATTGAAGTCAATTGACTTCACAACGTGTCATCATTTGCAGGTGACAAAGCTACTACAGGCTGTCATGAATCATGTTGGTCTGTGGTGATCTGGAAATATGAAGCAAGCCAGGTTTGTAGTGAGAGATATTATCTTTTCTTAGACAATCAGACTTAACTGAAACAAAAAAAAAAAAAAAAAAGAAAAAGAAAGAAAAAGAAAGAAACTGAAACCCCATGAGCTTTTAGACACACAAAATCTATTTCAAATCAAGAGAAGCATCAGCAGCCTTCCAATCTACATAGAAGTGGGGAATAATAATTGAAAGTTAAACTCACTTATGTTAACCAACTGAAGGATCTGAAAGAAAAACAAACTGGTGTCTGTGGAGCCAGAGTGATAAGGTGGTCAGCATCTCCTCAACAGAGAGGGAGGATGACAATTATTCATGAAAAATACTGAAGGCTGAGATGTGGAAAATTTCTAAGAAGTGAAACTTTTAATGATTAGGACAACAAATACTGAATATTCAACCTAATTTTCTCCTACATTTATGAAGTTTACCCCAATATTACTTTTTTTGAGAGAGAGTTTTGCTTTTCAAGTCTCTTGCCTCCCTTTCACACTCCAATTGGCAGAGAATTTCAAATAAAAGTTGCTTGGAAGACAGTGGTGGAAGGCATCTAGTGCAGCCTCCAGCCTGAAGAAGGTCTGTTGCCAACACTAGATCAAGTCAGAAATGACTTCTAGTCAAGTCTTGAGACTTCTAGGACCACTCTAGTGATCTTTTCTAGGACTGCACTACATTTCTAGTGGGGAGTGGTCTTGGTTTGGGTTTAGTTTTGTTTTGATTTGTTGTTTTGTTTTGTTTTTTCAGATGTCCAACAAGAACCCTTTGAGTTGGAGACATTGTCTTCCACTGTATCATCTAACACTACCAAGAACAGTTTGTCCTCATTGTTCATATAACTGTAGTTCATACAGTTATGGAGAACTACTAGGTCACCATTTTTCCTACCTCTTCATAAGGCTGGGAAAAAAAAGCTTTCAATCACTTTTCATAGGATTCGTGCTGTAGGCTCCTGTCTGCCACAGGAGCTGTCTGCTGGACCCTCTGCAGCTGCTCCACATGCTTTTCAATGGAGAAACCAAAAGTGAATACAGTATTCTAGGTGAAATTTTACCAATGCCAAGTAGAGGGGGATAAGAACTCCCCTTCATCCTGCTGGTCAGATTATTTTCAGTTCAGTTCTGTACGTGGTTTGACTACTTGCAAACAGAGTGTGGTGTTAGCTGATGTTCAACCTGGTGCCTGTCACAACTCCTTGGGCTTTTTCAGCAGGGCTGTACCCAGCCAGTCATGTCCCTGCTTGTGCTGAGGCATGGGATAATTTTGTCCTAGATGCAGAACTTCAGTCTTCCTTGCTGAACCTCATGATGTTGGTCCAGCGTGTAAGTTTAGTGCATTCCCTTTGGGTCAAGGCTCTGCCACATGTCAGTGCATCAATCTTTCTTCTTAGTTTATCACTGTCCTTATATCTGCTGAGCACGCACTATGTCATCATCCAGGTCACAGAGCATGATGAACGACATCCGGCTGTTCATTGGTATCCGCTGCCAGCCAGCTACTCAGCCATTGATGACTGTCCTTTGAGCAAGATGGTTCAGCCAGTTTTCAACCTACCTGACAGCTTGTTCATCTACTGCTTCAGCCTCCAAATGAGAATGCAGTGGCAAGTGATGACAAGTGATGTACAAGACATCTACCAATCTTCTTTTACCCAGTCAGCCAGCCATTTTTTCAGGGAAGGCAATTAGGACTCTCAATGACCATTCGCACTTGCTGTTGGACTCAATGGTTTTTCCAGAGGTGACAGTGACACGGAGTAACTTGTACTTTCTAATGTTCTCCTTAATACTTTTTTCAGGGGGGGGTTGGTCTGGTTTTGTGATCTTTTTTTTAAGATCATCTTTTTTCCAATCATCAGGGATCTTCTCTGATCACTGTTACTTTTCAAGGATGATAAGCAAAAGCCACAATCACAGCAATCAGGCCTTGAATCCTGTACAAAGTTTCTTGATGACCTTTCTTAATGCTCCAAAAGGAGTTAAAAATTCACAGGAGATACTCCATCATGTGATTCTTGAAACCAGAAAAATGTTTATGCACATCCACAAAAAGGTGGTTTTCTTTATGCTCTGTGTTACAATATGTTTTAATGTGCTTTCCTGCCATAAACCCCTTCTTTTGTGTGTTAGGGAAGAGTTGCTCAATTTAATTTTTTAAGTTCTTTAAAGAAGACAAAACTGAGGACAGAGTCCCAGTCGCTGAGCATTGATGTGTCTTTTGAAATGTGTTAAAAGTCTATCTGCTTTTTATGATTTAACATTAAAGCTTGGAATAAATGTATCTCTTACCTAGAAAGAATGGGATAGCAAAGCAGAAGAAAACAAACAAACAAACAAACAAAACCAAAAACAAACAAACAAAAAAACAAACCCAAACCAAACAAAAACCCCAAACAAACAAACAAAAAAACCCACAAAAACTGTTATTCAACAAACTACTTCTGAAATAACCGACACTTGTTTTCATGGAATATGGTGTTCCTTATCTAATATAGGTACGTTTTAAAAAGAAAAAAGGTATACTTTTTCAGGATTTCATAAAGATTATGAAGTAAGTGAGGTCAGCAAGAGGGTGGAATGAAATGAAAGATTAAGTAGAGTGTTTACATGCCTCAAGAATCCTGCATTCAGAAATAATGAGATCTTCTTTTTTTTCAAATCCCATTTTTTAAAATCTGGTGGAATTTTTTATACCCAATTTTATTTTCAAGGCAGCTATGAAAATAATCTTTTCTTTGTGTAACCAAACAAGTTCCAGAAGCTGATAAATACTGATTCTATTGAGGTTAAATCACTTATATCTGTAAAAAACCCCCATAAATTTAATACATTATAAAATTAATATTTTATGAAATATCTTAAACATAGACCTTTTGTTACTTAGAAAAGTGAAGCTTGTAATAATTCAGTGGTAATTTGAGGGCTACGACTCTCATTTTTGAGAAATAATTATATATTAACAGAAACATTTCTCTAAAATACCTCTTGCAATAAAGTATTGTCCTTTATTCTGGATGCTTTGCCCGAAGCATTGATTCATATATGTAATTACAGAAAAGCTTTGCTGAAATAATTAACCAAAACGTGCTCCACAGAAGCTGTGACCAATAGATGGGCTGTGTAGATGTGCCGAGGGACATGGTTTAGTGGTGCCCTGGCAGTGCTGGGAGAATGGCTGTTCTCAATGAACTTAAAGGCCTCTTCCAACGTAAATGATTCTATGAAATGTGCTAACCAGGAAGGGAGGATGGTAGCAGTTGAGCAGCCCTTTAAAATCATACAGGTGAGTGCTGTTGCGTCTCTATCTTGCCATGTGTTTTATTGCTTTCTCTGCTAAATCACCAGCATTTGGGCAGTTCCTTATGGGTAGTAAATTGGATGAGCCTCTGCCACTGAACTAAGCATGTGGTCATTATTCACTAGAGCCTGTGGATATTAGATTTGCCAACCCCATGGCAAAGGATTGTTGTGCTGATAGGACAGACACATGACAAGAAACTATTTCTAACCAAGGAAGCTGCCAAAATATGAAATGAAAATATTTTTGTTCTAGAGCAACTTCTTAAGAGCCTGCTGCATCCTAGGAAGCATTAATGAAATGTACAACCATGATTCCCATTTCTTTTGACAATAGCTCATACCTTGTCTTGAGCAAACTCCCTGATATCTCTCCTGCTTGTAACTTTGACTTATACTGCATTGTCAGAATGATTTTCAGCTATTTAATAAATGCTTAGTTTTTTTTTTGAACACCTCCTTTTTTAGGTGACTTCTGTGAAATATCCTGAATTAATGCAGTTGTAAGAGGATAGGACCTCAAAAATGGTTTAACTACTTTGCAATATACTTGAAGTTCTGTTTGTTCACTCAGTCTTTTCCAGTCTTGGCTAATCTTAGTAAGATACAAATATATGCCTTTTGTAGCATTCAGACTCAACTGTTCTTCTGGATGCCAAGGTGTCTGTAATAGCTCATGGAAAGGAACATCCCCTGACCATTTTTAAAATATTTTTTTACTGCTTAATGTTTTCCAAACTTTTTATCTAGAAACAGTTAGGGTTCCAAGGGACCCCATAAACAAGCAGTGACATGCTCAGAAATCAGAAAGGGTTCAGTCCTGAAGACCTCCTGGTCTTCAGGAGGACCTCATCTAGAGGCAGGAGGGCAGATGCGAGAGAGCTAGGTCAAACACTCCAGGACAGCAAGGCACCAGTGACTTAGCAATGACAATGATTAAAGTGGTGCTCATGTGTAACAGGGGTGAAGTTAAGCAAACTTAATAAAATTACAATTTGCAAGCCATCTGTAGTAAATACCACAGTGTCCCTCTTTTCCTTCTCCAAGACATGTTTTTGTCCCCTAGAGACAATGTCATCTTCTGCTTCCTCCTTCCCTACCTTGCCCCACCTCCCCTTTCCCAAATGCTGTCATGCTGTTGCTGGGTTTTCTGATTTATTTTGTTTGTTTTCATAAAAATGAAATAAAAGCCTCTGAAATCCTATTTTTTTTCTGCAGTTGTTGTAACTGCCTTCATTAATGATACTTCTCTTTGTTAGGAGGAGCTGATCTATTTTATTATATTTGCCAGGAATATTTCTGCAAGAAAAATAAAATGTGAGAAACAGACTTTATCATGCCATGCACACCTGACTTTTAAACTGATTTTTACTGGAAGCTACATTATGGGGACAAAGCTGATGCACTGGCTTCTCTCTGAACCTCAAAGACACTGAATCTTGACAATCCTCCAGGAGAAACTCTTGAGCTAGCAGTGTGTCCATTGAAATTCAGGGAAATGCCTTCTCTTTTCTGGCTTCAAACTTCTGAGTTCACAGAAATGTTAGGCAACTCTTTTGCTTTAAAAATGATCTCATGAAGGTGGGAGTCACCTTGGGTACTCAGACTCAGGCATCCAGCTTTATCATATAGCTACAGGACATTTGTGTTCCAGGAGAAGAGCTGAGCAGACTAAAGATATGAACAATGGTCTCATCAGCTGTCCATTTCTACTCATCAGAAACTGCAAATCCCACTGGAAAACATTTCTCTTTCTAAAAAAGAGTGGCTGGTTAAAGATGTAAGGCAACTTAGAAAAATTCCAGCAATGGCCTACCCAAAAATAAGACTGAAAAACTTTCCATCCAAGGCTGACTCTCATCTGGGTTCAACAGGATTATCTCTAGAACAAGAGCACAGTTCAAACATCCCAACTCATCGCTGGTCAATGGAGAATGCTGGTCGTGCTGCTGGTCTTGTGTCACTGATGGATTTCCATTTCCGTGCATATTCACCTCATGACATTGCTGATTTGGAAAGGCAATCTGCCACTAAACACAAGGGTATTGCTAAATCTATCAGAAACCACGGTCCAGGGGCTTTGGTTTCCCACTGCTCTGCCTCTGGTCCCCTCTTTGCTCACACTCTTAGCAGCAAGCTACTGAGATAAGCCTTTTCTTCTACAAAAGAGTTTCTGCACTTTTATGGCCAAAGGGAGTATGCTTAGGAGGGAGGTATGATTTGGATTTAGTTTCCATCATCACATTGCTTTTAGTTCTCACAGGGTTTGCCAAGTGAGAAAATTACATGAAAGTCTCAGCCATGGTCCTGCAGTGTTTGTTTCTGGTTTTGCAAATGGGTTTTCAATATGAAGTTTAAATCCAATGTTCAAGATCCCCCAAAAGGAGAAAGATGGTTGGATTTGCAGTTGTGATTTGAACCTTTTTAAGGACAATTTTCTTTAATTCAATTCTGGGTTCTAAATTATTTCCCACCAACTTCCTATTATTGGAATTAGACGTAATTAACACTGCTTTTACCATGTTCTTAGCATTACCATGATTTTTAATACTGTCTTTATTAGCTCTAATGTATTTCAAAGTTGTCATTTTAAACAGTATATACCAAAATTTATCAGAAAGAAGCTGTAGCAGATCCAGGCAAAAATGATTCACCTGTTCCACATTGACTCACATACAAATAATTTGGATTTTTTTCATGGGTAACTAATTTCCAATAACACTGTTATATAGGATCACGATTCTTGACTAGCCTTATCTATCACAGTGTGTCAGTGATGAAGCAACAGCCAAATTCAGGTAATATATAAAACCAGTTGCAGCTTAGAGATTAAATATTTGCTCTGTTTTCTTTCTAACTGGCTACAGTGCTGTCATCATATGGGTTTTATGATTTTTTGCTGGGCCATGTCTACAACCAACACAAGAGCTGCATCTATATTGGTGAGTTAAATGTCCCTAAAACCAGGCACTGAGGACCTCCTCCTACCAGTAAGCTGCTGGCTAGAAGACTGACAGTTCCATTATTTTCTAATTTACTTACTTATTTTACTTAAAATTAACCTGGAACTTTGACCAAGATTCATAAAGCTTTTTTCAGTGTGACCGAAAGCGTAATGAGTAATGTGTAAGGGTGATAAAGAGTAAGGAAAAAGTCAATCCATGCATAAAATCCTAAAAATAAAATAATTTAAGAGGAAAACTGGCTAGCCTCACTTACGGTGTCTGCAGTGTCCTGCACACCAACACCTCTGTCTAAGTTTCAACATCCAGAGATATTAATATTCTGCTAATAATAACAAGCTTTGTATCTCTACCACTCTGGGTATTCTACATACGTGTAAGATATTCATTGCTAATTTGTCTGCAGGAAGGTCTGAAATCCTCTCTGAAGATTTAAATGTCTTACAAGTTTTATTTTTACATCAGAGTTGCCGAAGGTGATCTCAGTTTCACCACCCACATATGCAATGAAAAAAAAAAACAAGCCAACCTTCTAATTTGCTAGGAGAAGTTCCTCCAATCTCTACCTACAGGAGGATGGTATTTTAAATTTTCCCAGAAGAGTTGATTATGGCAAGACCCTTAAATTACCACCTACAGCCATACACCCACATGCATGTGCACTTGGATTTCTATAACATGGAGCTCTGGAAAATTGACTTTTCAAGAGATCTGGATGTAGGTTTCTACATGTTTGTTGACAGAGCAGAGGTGAGGAAATGTACTCTGTTTGCAAGGTCTGCACTGGAGCTATAGTTCCACGGGAGTTTTTACCCCTAGAAAGCTATGTATAGGCTGGAGATTGTATTCAAACTCTCATACCTGTAACTGTTTCTTTGGATTCATCCTGGAAATCAAGCTGATTTTCTATGCTGTTGCCACTTTATGTCACCATGATGTATCAGTTATGCTTACCTTTTTTAAAAAAAAAATAAAAATCATGTGGTCCTCACTCCCACATCATCTGGAACAGTGTAGCTGCAAATCTGCACACCACAGATTTCAAGGTAGCAGATCCAACATGGTGTGAGAAGTGTTGGCACTCAGGATAATATCGAGGCTGTTGATATACCACTTCATCAGGGGGAACGTGAGCACATGGAGGTCCCTGCAGAACTGGCGCCATCCCTCTTTGCCAGGCAGGGGAGCAGAGGGACAGGAGGGATGAATGCCCTGACTGATTAACACTCACTGGCTCTTGCCATGACAGATTTAGGAAGAGATGTTAAATCTCCCGATTAGCAGTTTCCTGTCCCCAGTACTCAACAATACTTCCGCGTGTTTTATCCCCTCCTGTCTCTCTGGGACACTCCTGCCACCATCTCTCTACTGAGCTCTGATCTACTCCAAAAATATTATCCTGCAATGTCTCTGCTCTCTTTCTCAGCCAGGGAGGTCTACAGGTTGTAGTTTTGTTTTCACCCCAGGTCACCTGGTAGGCCTCTTGCTGGAACCACATGACTTTCTGTTCCTAAGCATTACAGCTATTTCCCTAGCTGTCCCCTATATCTCTGCATAGTAGTAGAGATCCTGGCTAGACAGGCCCACCTTCTATAAGAAAGTGCCAGCTAAGATTCTTAATATAATTCTTAAATGCAAAAATCCAGGTCATTGAAAGATGTTCAGCATCCTCTTAACCACAGTGCATTGTGTGTTGGCATTTCAAAACTCATGCCTGGATAGTATGGTTAGAAATGGTCACTGCATGCCCAAAATATGTGGATGCAGTTGAATGAGAGTGAGTTTGGCTGCATCAGGACTCATTGCTTTGGAACACTATATGAACACATAAGTGAGAGACCATTTTTTTTCCCATCTTTTTCAAGTTAGAAGCCAAAGGCTGATTACAGAATCACAGAATGATAGGGGTTGGAAGGGATGTCTGGAGATTGTCTTGTCCAACCCTGCTGCTCCAGCAGGGTCTCCCACAGCAGGGGTTCCAGCATTGCAATGTCCAGGCAGGTTTGGAATCCTTGCAGAGAAGGCAACTCCACAACCTCTTGTGGCAGCCTGTTCCAGGGCTCTGTCATCCTCCAAGGAAAGAAATTTTCCTTTATGTTCAGATGGAAGCTCCTGGATTCCAGTTTGTGCCTGTTACCCCTTGTCCTGTTGCTGCGCACCATTGAAGAGTCTGAAATAAGATTTCAAAAGTATAGAAAGGTCTATGAAAAAGCGATGACATCATGGCCCCACGTGCTAGGTCTGAGATTTGTCCTTATGGTGGGATTCTCAAAAACTAAACAAAAGCTATTAAAAATGTCAAACACTCTCCTGTGTGTCTTCCCAGTGTTTGGTATGCAAAAGTGCGCAGAATTACAGACAACATACCTGGATGGAGTTCAGCTCTTCTTTTCCACACCAAGGTGGTCCAAAACAGCAGTCAGAGGTGGATAGAGAGAAGACTCTTCCATTGCTGGTAGCAGCTATGGAGAGAAGGTAATAATGCAGGCTGAACTGGCTTTAAGACAGTAAGATGCAGTAACCTGTGGCTGTAAAACTAGAACTTGGTTGAGAAGTACCACAGACATGCCAGTTCTGCTAGTTTGGGAAGGGAAAGGATCCTCAGATCATTTAGCAATCATTGAACCTTAATGTATCCAGAATAGTCTTAAGTTTGATGGTTCCATGGGTAGTTTGAGATCTTGCATGTCCATCTCAGTGTATGCTTTGCCTACACCTTGGTGGCCCACCTAGCATGGAGCATGTCTCAGCATTAGCTACAAGGTGCCAACAAGAATAAACATCTCCATGTGTGACTAATTGGGATCTTTGCTATGAAGCTTATCGATGAACTTCCAGAGATAAGCAGCCCTTGTGCTCCAGGACCTAGTCTTGTGAGCTTAGAAGAAGCTCACAGTGAAGTTTCGAAGACTGATGACCTTTGAATGCTAACCAAAGAAGTATCCATCTGATCTCAAATTCCTTGTGGGAGGAAGAAATTCTGAAGAAAAAAAAAAAGGAATTATGAAGTTGGCTAGGACTTAGTGGTTCTGAGTGTCAGACTGTGGCTGAGCAACTGCTCAGTGAATGTGACCTCTCCTTTGCCACCCATTCCTCCACTTCGCTTTTTTTCAGAGGTGACATAGTATTAGTTAACAGACAGTTTCTTACCCCTGCAGGCTGTGACTGGCACTGTAATGAACTGAGGAAACACTTCGTGAGATTTTTTTCCTCTTTTGGTTTCAACTAGGAACAGCAGATCTCCGGTATACACATGATCAGGGTCATGGAAAACTTTGCCATGCTTATTCCTGACATGTTCCCTCGTTGCATGAAGTGGCCTCTGGTGTAGAAGATCTCTTTCCCATCTCTTTCATAAAAAGAATAGTAATGGTAATAGAAGTTTCACCTCTCAGTGAAATTAACCCAATGAATTGGATTTTGACTAGGCTTGGTGTGGCACGGACTGTGGAAAGAGGCACCTGCTCTCATCTCTCGGCTTTAACTTCGATTAATGGCAGAAAAAAAAGTGCACATAAGTACCCAAGCATATGTCTACTCTTTAAATTGTTTGGAAGTCTGAGCCCACATAATAACCTAGGAAGCTCCAGTAGGGGAGATCTTTTTGGGTGAGGACCCAGGCTGTTTGGTGACTCAGAAGATTATGTACAAACCCTCTGAGCCTGAGACAATGCCAAGTAACAGCCAGGAGGGAAATGAAAAGCTGACAGCTGCATACACAATGATCTGCTCTAAATTAACACCAACCCCTCAGGAAAGAGATCATGGAGTCACTGCAGACAGTGCTTTCATACACCATCTCAGTGCTCAGCATAAGCAAAAAAATGTAAATAAAATCCTGGAACTTACTAGGAAATGGGAAGAGAACAGAGCTTCACTTTAGAAGTGTGTATATAAATCCCTAGTGCACCTAAATCTGGGACACTCTGTGTACTTCCATTCATGCCATACAAAAAAAAAGAAGAAAAAAAAAAAAAGGATGTAGTAGAAAAGATGATGAGAGATGTGGAATAGTTTTAATAGGAGGAATGGCTACATAGCAATTCTCATTGCAGCAGAGAGCCATCCTGTGTACCAGTAGGCATCTACAAAGTGATGACAAGTATGGGAAGGATGAGTAAGCAATGCTTATTCATTATTTCTCATACCATGGGAACCCTGGGCACTAATGAAATGATCAGATAGCACATTTAAAACAAACATAAAAAAAGTTCCTTTACACAAAGCATGGAACTTGTCATGGGAGTTAAAAATGAAACTATTTTTTTTCAGAAAGAGTTTAGAAAAATCATCAGAGAAGAGTCTTAGGGCTAGCAGCTAAATACCTAATTCAGAATAATCTAGCAAAACCACTGAGCACTGGAGGGTATTGAAAGCAAACCAGATGAAATTCACTTTATATTCTCTTTCTTAAACTTTCCCCTAAAGCCCTATTTTCAGTTGGTCTGAGACTGGGTAAGGTAGACTCAAGTCCTGACCATGATGGTGAACTTATAGCAAGGAATTAAATCTTCCTACACTCTGTTTAGCCTTGTTTCTTTTCAGCATGGCTAAGTACAGGGGGAAGATCATTTCCACAGCTGGCAGGAATTTCTTGTCCTGACTTCTGGGTTTTTTTGGTGTAAGTGAGCTGAGCTGGCCTTGGGTGGGCAAAGATTTCATCATCACCCATGAGGATCTGTTGTGAGTGATATGAGAGGAGAAGGCTCTGGCACAGAGGTGCTGGCAGAGGTTGCTCAGGGCAACACAGAGTGGGAAGCAGCACGAATGGATATGTGGATGAATTCAGCCACCAAAGAGCAGGACTGGGCTTTTCCAAGCTGTCCAGCTGAGCAGGGGGAGAATTCAGCCCTGTGCTGCATGCTTGCTGCACCAGAAAAGCTGAAACACAAAAACTGCTCTTATTTCACCTTGCACCATTGCATATGTCTTGAGATTCTTCTTTGCTCTTGATGACCTAAGGCAAGAATATTTGTGGTGCTGGACTCAGCTGAGCTGCTCTCTATCATGTGCTTATGACTACTGCAAGCCCCATGCAGATGCTACCCCTGAGCCCTACCTCAGGCAGCATTTTGGCTCACACTGTTGTCTGTGCAGCTCGCAGATGCTGGAGTAAGGAGGTATGAGTAACACCTTCACATCTCTGTCTTACTACAGAGTTGAACATCTCCCAGATGTCTGCTGTGGCTATACAAGGCGTAAATGTCAGCCCTGTTCGTGACTGAAATTGGCATGAGACAACTTGGAGGCTGCTGGCATCACCCAGGAAATCTCTGTGCTTTATGGAACCAATATAGCAGGACCAGTGCCTTATACACTAAAACTGAATGGGGAAAAAAAAAAAAAAAGGAAACTAGATGTCTTCTTGTTTATTTACCAGATTATCTCTCAGTCCACCACTGCAGTCAGCAACATTTCCTACAGCTTATAAGGAGTGGTCAATAAGTTTCTACAGTCTGGAAATTTGTTCTTTCTCAGGCAGAAGCCTCTGGTTAGAGAAAGATTTTTTTCCCTGCTGCTAACATATTTTTCTGTGAGGTTGGTTGGGATGTTATCTGAGAATCGTTCACCATATAGCAGATCGTTTACTCACTGCCTTCAGCTTGTGCTATCAGCTAGGGCTGCTGCAGCTCCCTTTCTGTGATGTGTCTCTGCTGACTCTTCTGCCTTGCATGGGCTTTCTGGCATGACTGCAAGGCAACAGGGGATATATGGTGAAAGAGTTGCCTGGGAGACCTGCTCAGAATGAAGTTCAGGATTCGGTTGTGCTTCCTCTCTCTGAATGTCACCAAAACCCCATTATGAGCTGCTTGGCTTTGAGAGGTGGCATAAATGGCTACAGCAGTTCCTCTTTGTCACTACCCATTCCTTGCCTCCAGACTAAGTGAAAACACTCCAGAAAGAGAGCAAGGACCACCCAGATGCTGTGTGTGCTGAGACATTGAATCCATCCCAAGACTTCTCAATGATGCTGCAGCACCAGACATAGCAACTTGTGTTTGGAGGCACATTTGCACTGCACAGGAATGGAGAAAGAGCTCATTTGGACACAGCAGCCTGCCATTGTTGGCTCTGGGTCCCTAACAGCCTGGGATGGGTTCACATCCAAAATGTACCCCATACTGTATTTTAATTAAACTGAACAAACAAACCAATCATTAAGTCGTCCAGCAGTGCGAACTTTGCATTGTGGCTGAGATGGACCCCGCACCTCTGTGAACTGGATATTCACATGGCTTCTTCTTTCTGAATATGTGCAGCCAAGAACTAGAGTGTACTGTCTAACAATAAAAATGTTGTTGCTAAGAAAAACAAAAACAAAAACAAACAAAAAAAACCACCCCAAAACAAACCAACCAAACAACAAAACAAATACATAACCCCCAACCAACCAACCAACCAAAACGAACCCCACCAAACCCAAACCACAAAGAAAATGGCTTCAGGACTGTTCCCCTCTTGCCCGTATTTATTCAAGCTGTCTTCCTCTCTCTGCAAATTTGGCAAATAAAGTCTGGCATCCCAGCTCAGGGGACACCTGTTAAATAAGTAGGCTCAGTCTCTAACTGCTGCATTCATGGCAGAGTTTCCTGGTTCCCTTAGGCAGCTAATTTTTGTTGATTATCATACAGTACAGAGGGATTGTCTGTGCTTCTGCATCCCATCCAAGCACTGCCACTGGTAACAGGAAAGTCCACGTGACATAAGCCTGCTGCCTGTGTGGAATAAAGAATGATTTTTTATTCCGAGGTTTAATGTGGATCAGGAGGCAGAGGAAAGCAGCCAGGTGGGGTTCTTGTGGAGGTGAAATAAGTTCCATTTGATTTGCTTGGTTTTCCTCTAACAACACCTCTTTAAAGAAAGTTAAGAGCTGAACCAAGGCTTAACTGAAAACAGAAATTGCTGTTGCCTGAGGCAGAGATATAGATGAGCTTGCTAAGAGGGAACAATTGGGCTGGAAGGCCCTCAGATAAGGACTAAGCAACAGAGGGCATTAAGGAATGGGATTTTAGTATTGAGGGCTCCAGGATACACATAGGAATTGAACTTCCCAAGGACATGGTTCCATACAGAAGCAGAGCTGTACAGCCTCATACATGATGCAAACCAACATGGAGAAGGCACAGAGCCGCGTCAGCATGGTGTTCTCGATCAGTCTGGGTCTATTTCCCCTGAGCCAAGCCTCAAACCTCACACACAGTGCTGGGCTAGGCAGCTTTTGGAGGTGAACTTATTCCTCAACACCTTCAGATGCAGGCACAGAGAGATGCTGTATTCCCTCAACCACATAATCTGGCTGTCTGGCATAGCCAGCTACAACAGTCCTGAAATTTGTCTATGCAGAGGTCTTACAATTTAAAGTAAATGTAATAGTTCATTAGTGTATTAGTGGTGCTTTGTAATTGTAAAGGCTCAGGGGCATAAGAACATAGATATGGTTCCTTCAAGTTCACTTCCGCCTTAAGGGCTTCCCTCTGCTGCCGTTTCTTGACTGGGCATGGACTGAAGTCTGAAGCCAATGGCTTCAGAATAGAGAAGTCTCACTTTTGCAGTGCTGATCTAAAGACCTGGGACTTCAGGCTTTAGTGCCCCCCAGCTCCCCTTTGGGTCTGAAGCTGAAGCAGCAAACTTCAAAATTAAATAACCAGTGGAGGGCATGATGTTTCTTGACTGAGTTTAGGAAGTAGATGGCACTGCTGAGTTTGGCTTCTTTCTTCTCCCTGTCTCATAGTCCCCATTTAAAATTCAGTACCTTCCATACCCCAAAGTATCCCAGTACTATTGGAGTATCCTTACCCATTCAGGACAAGACATGAGTTGTAGGTGGAGGCAATATCCTTTATTAAACCAAGAAATATATTGAAAACAGTAGAAATGGATCTGCCTCTAGGCACCGCTTGTATTCAGACTAGACTGCTCTGCCATCCTGAGGAGGATGCAATCTAGAAAGGGGTGGATTTGCTGCAGATTCTGTTGAATTAGGGGTGGGATCTCTGCCAAGGATTTAACTGAGAGGAGCAGCCCATCTATTTCTGTGAGTTTTGGACTCCTGTATGGAGTTGTAATCTTGAGGGATCCTTCATACTGGCTAGAAAGATTCACAGCTTATTTCTGAGCACAGAATAAACTACATCTATCTATAGATTTGGCTTAAAACTGGAACTCTCTGGGAATGCCATAGAAAAATCCCCTCCGTTTTCTTTTTAGAGATAATCATTCTGAAATGGAACTGAACTCAAATCTCCTGTAGAATGGGAACTCTCACACTCAGTTTAGATGAAGTTGTGAAGGGATTCCCTTTAAATTTTTTTGATGCATGTCTGAAGCTCACCGAGGAGCCTGAAACCCATTCTGCCAGCTTTGGAAAAGATGGGAGCCTAATCAGTCCAGAAAATCCTGAATGTAAGCCAAATACAGCATTACAGCAGAATATAGAACATTTTGAGCAAATATTTTTTTCCTGTAAGAAAATAATTGATATTCCAGACACAATTTTCACTGAGAAAATAATTCCAGTGAAAATCTCCCAGTCAGATGTCTTTTTTATTTCTAAACCAGTGCACATTAAAGGGAGATTATGTTACTATCCCATATAAGAAAGGCTGTGAAATCCTAGAGTCCATTTTCCAAAAGAAACTATAAAAAAAATCACACCCTTAACTGTACCAAACACACAAAGAAGGGGGAAGAAAACTCACTTTTTATGTCCATGCTTGTGTTGAACAGGAGACAGTCACCTGGCTCCTGTCAAGCCTCTACCAAACCATCCTCAAAACAGAGCTGCACATCTACACCCCTGGCAATAGATCTAAGTTGCAATTTAGGCAAGGTAAGAAAAGATGTTTGACACTAAGCTGCCTAAAGAGAGGCTTTTCTTCATCTCATCCAGAAGAGGAGTACAAGGTGGTTTGCTTGCAACACATATATATGGATGATCCAATTCCCTTTTTCTTTCAATTTTCTTGATCCCTCCATCTTTTCAGGTCCTGCATTGCTCTTCTTGGTCTGCTGTGAACCTGTTCCAGTTTATCAGTCCCCTCTACAGCAGGGCATAGCAGGAGCAGACATGGTATTCTAGACCTGGTTGCAGTAATATCTCAATCTCCATTCAGGGTTCCCCTCGTTAGACATCCAAGAGCATATTTTCTCCTTCAGCTTGCTGCTGTTCAACCAGACTCTGCACATCTGGCTGAATGTGTTCTGCAAGGTGCAATCCCCTTCACTCTCTGTAATTTCCATTCTTTGTTAAAACCTGACCTTGCATTGAGATGAGCCAAAACACATAGTATCGGGATAAACTCAGTTGCCCAGTTGTTCACCAGCTTCAGTCTCAGCTGCAAGGAGCAGAAGCAATCCCATATTTTCCTTGTGTTCATAACTGATCAAGAAAGGAACAACTTAGAACCAGCTGCAAGCTGAAGTCTTAAACTGCCATGATTCCCCAGGTGTCTTGTTTGTTTTGCTTGAGGTCTATCAGTGGATTATTTAAGATGTATCTGAGCAGTAGCTAAATTCCCTGTTGTGAAAATATTTGCTGCGCAGCCTCATCAGAAACTTGGGCACTAGAAATTCCTTGCCTCTTCCTCTCAGAGCTGTCCAGTTCTCCTTCACTGTCATTTTGCCTCTTTAATCCTTCATTTTAATGGGATTTTACTTTTTTTTCCCTTACAATGCTTTTAATATGTGTATCAACAAGTTACATATACTTTTGAATCAACACTTTAAAAATTAACACATCCTAACCCACTTATTTTATCAGTGTCATTTATCTTAATTCTAACAAGGACTATATCTCTTGCAGTGATTTTTAAATATAATATACTATTTTTATTTACTGTACACCTGGGAAGTGTGAAATATGACAACACTTTTTTCCATCATATTAGAGGAATGACACATCTGGGTAACTATAACTTATTAAGTCATCTCTCCATTTTAATATCTGCCATTCATGCTGCATGGTATATGCAGAATAATTTAAATAGCAGTAATTACATAGGAAATATCTTTGTGTCAGAACAGTTTGCAGCACAGTTCACTGCTTCTCCTGAATGAAGAATAATGACTTTTTTGGAGGGAACTACATAGGAACAGAAACTTCAGATGATTATCAGCCATGTCCTTTATTCAGTAGGGTTGTATATTGCTTTGCTTTATGATGCTCAGATACATCACCAGACTGCACAGATGAGGAAGTTTTTGGAAGCCACTAATGTAAAAGTATGTTTATTTAAAGGTCTTTTTTTTTTTTTTTTTACTTTTTCTGGACCTATCCAGGGGAGAAAAGTTACTCAACAGTTTGCTGACTCAGGCTTTGGTGTTGCTGCAGGAGTTTTTTGAGCACTATTGAGCAGGAATGGCCTTCTTCAAAGCCTGAAGATGTTTTGGGAGTCTGTTCATCTGACCTTTCTTCCACATCACTTCAGGGGTCGATGAAGCACTCCAAGTGTGTGCTGCACATATTGTTGATGATTTTTGAAGCTGGATCGTGAAAGACACTCCATGCATATGAGCTATTGTTAGCACCAGTGTCTTTTCACTGCAGCATATGCATCACTCTGTATCAGCCCAGCAGCTGCTTACTTCCACATGGATGACTCAAGAAGCCAAAAAATAACTAGATAACTAGTCCAAGATTCTCTCCCTTCTACATTTTCGGACTACAGCCTCATTTTAGCTACTGTTTCCATTCCAAAGGATGTGTATCAGTGTCTTTTCAGTGGTGCCCAGTGATAGAACAAGAGGCAACGGGAACAAACTAGAACTGAGGAGGCTCCATCTGAACATAAGGAAAAATTTATTTCCTATGAGGGTGGCAGAGATTGAACCAGGCTGCCCAGAGAGACTGTGGAGTCTTCTTCTCTCTACAGGTTCCAAATCCAACCGCATGTGATCCTGGGCAACCTGCTTACCTGCTTTGGGGGACCCTGCCTTAACAGGGTGGTTGGACTTGATGATCTCCAGAGGTACCTTCTAATACCTACCATTCTGTGATTCTGCGTGATTCTCTTTGTAGATGGATTGGCTGCTCTGTATCATTTAAATGTGCCCCATAGATCTTGGGATCTTGGAAAACACTTCCAAATATATGGGACAGGTAGCAGGTGTGGGAGTGGATATTGTGTTCTGAGCATGAAAAAGCTGATGCTAAGGAGAGGAGAAGGCATGATGGAAAGTTTGATTTGGAGACTGTGGAGTGAGACATTGAGGAGTAGGGTATTACCTCTAAACCATTCTTGTTACTGGTCTAGCAAGTCTTTCCTCTATTCCTTCTAGTTTCTCCCATCACTAAAATGCATGAATGGGGATGCTGCAGAACACAGGAGACAGAATGGAGGCCACCTAGGTTTTGATGCTCTTCCCACATCTCAGAGGTGGTCAGCCACCCTCCTCTGTCAGGTACCCCTCTCCTCATGATCTACACTGTCTACAGACTATTGCGGTCTTTCCCTGGCTCATGCACTACCACCATCATTTGTTAAAGAGCTGACAATTGTGAGTGGCCACATTGGGACAGTCTTTCTAAAGATGGGGTGGTGGTGAGGATGGAACACCAATTCTAAAACCTCTAATGATTCTTTTGAAAACCTGGAAAGTGTCTTAAACACAAGATTTATTTCAGGGTAGATGAACTAGAAGCAAGAAACTAGTGCCCAACTTGCTTCTGTCAGGCTGTGGATGCCGCCTTAAAGAGGCTGATTACATGGATGGGATGCAGCTTTCATTATAATCTCTTTTCTTCCTCAACCCTTTAAAGGGCCTTTTAAACCTTTTAAATCAAGCTCTGAAGCATCATCCCTGCACTCTATGGACCTTGGTCCTGGTCCTCTCATTGTCCATACTGGAGGAGGAAATTGAAATGAACATTCTTTCTTCCACACGTGGCTTGGCTTCCAAAAGCAGCCAAAGGTTGTCAAAGTGGTTTGGTTCCATGGAGTCACATCTAAGAACCATGCTTCCACTTCAGAGTGTTTAGATGTCATCAAAAACCTTGATGATTGCCCATTTCTGGTCTTGTTTAAGTTTTTCAGTTAACTAAAATTGTCAGCAACCTTATGGGGGTGAAGTCTAACATCTAAAATCCCTCATGTTATATAATGATCTGGCCTTGGGCAACAGAGGTGGTCAAGACAAGCTTCCTTCTGCCACTCCTTCCTATGATTATTCCAAGTAACAACTCCCATCAGGAGTGTTTCCATGCTTTCAGTGTCTTGAACAGACTGTGTGTGATTCCATCTCATGCATTACTCATGACAGACACTGATGTTGGGGTGATTCAGGTGAGCTTTGGGTACTGGGAGTGATTATCTGAAATGAATTTTTTTTTCCTCATCCAATATGCATTTTGAACTTGAGAGCCACAGGGAGCAGATAAAGCATGAAGAAAATAAAAGCATCATTCTCAATAGCAGGACAGAAACAATGAGAAAATTATTTAGGGGTCTTGCTTTTACAGTGGACTCTGAGGGATTCTGACATGTGAGTGCTCACCCTACTGTTGTGCGAAGAGGAGGTTCTATGTTGGGGTGAAATACTTGCAACCTGAAGACTTTCCAGACTTGTGCAGAAAACTTTGTCTGAAACAGATGCCCAAGCTACAATGATGTATCCCAGAAATGTTTCTCATCCTTTGCATTTTGCTACCCGCTGTGGTAGCTGTCATTTGGACGGGAGCATGAGATGCAGCCAGGAGGCAGAGAATTAAAAGCATGTCACTCTTTAGGCATGTATTGAAAAAGTGGATTGAAACTCTCAATGTACTTCCCTGCCTCAGAAATATAACATCCCCCTCCTCTGATGACAGAAAAATGAGTAAATGAAGGACTGTGTAGGTGGAAATGGAGGCTGTAAATTATTTTCTAAGACCTGCTGGAAATTAAAAGATTTTTTTTTCCAATAAGATGCTCAAAAATATTCCCTGAATATGCATTACTTTCCCAAAATTAGTAATTTTACAGATCACCTTCTGTCCTGCTTAATATTTTCTAATTTTTTGGTTTTACTGTTTTTTTGGGGGTGTTGTTGGGTGTCCTGTCCTCCCTGCCCCCCCCAACAATAAGAACATTATCAGTGAAAGGATTTTATACGACTTGTCTGTGGGTCTCAGACCATGAATTTCTCCCTTTCTTTAGACATCAACCAAAAAAAGACCTTTAAAGAAATTTTTTTTCAAGAAAATTTCGGTATTTGTAGTGACTATTTTCTGCAAGAGAAAACAACAAACACCAACCAAACAAAAATAGAATAATAGAATCATTTTGGTTGGAAGAGACCTTCAAGATCACTGAATCATTAACCCAGTACTGCCAAGTCCACCACTAAACCATGTCCCTCAACACCACATCTACACATCTTTTGAATCTCTTCATGGATGGGGACTCCACCACTGCCCTGAACAGCCTGGGCCAGGGCTTGACAATCCTTTGGGTTAAGAAGTACTTACCTGAAATCCCTCCCCACATGCCTATGAGTTTTTCAGCAAAGCAGCAGCATTTTATGATCACTTCAATTTTTAGCTGTCATAAGAGTATCAAACAGCTTCTTGTTGGCAATGTCACAGTATGACCCCATTTCACTAGACTTGGATATTCTGACTTGAAAAGGCCCCTAAACCACCATTCTCCAGGATAGTAAGAGACCATTAGCAATTTGAGTTCCAGCAGGTAAGGCAATGAGGGAGAAAGTTCTGGTGTGCTCTGGATTTCCACCTTGGTTAGGTCCAGCATAGTATAGACATAAACCAAAGGAGTCTAATATATGTTCAAAGACAAAATCCACCCTTCATAGTGTTCTGGGCTTAAAAACTTAGCTGCTCAAAGCAAAAGTACCCAGAATTCACATTTGTTTCCCAATGTAATCCCTTATTGTGATGACTGTTTAGTTTTTGCCTCTAAGGCTCACTGCAAGCTATTATGAAAGTATCTGAATAAGAAATGCATGATTTGCATTTTGAGGCTTCTCCCTCACACCTGTTGGCATTAAAAATGGATGTGGCTTCTTGTTTTTGTTGGGAATGGAAGATGGCAGGTTGAGACACAGCTGCAGGTTGCACACTAAGTATGGAGACTAGACTCTATTTGGTTCCCAGCAATCTAGTATTTTTTTTATGCGACTTGAAAACACTCCTCTCTTTCTCCTTCTGGTTACTAGGGGTAAATACTCTTCTCTGGTTGAGGCTGGAGCTTTATGAGCTGATTTTGGTACCATACACAAAGTATTGGTGTTGTCATGTGTTTCCTGCTAGACTGGATGCAGTTGAACATGTGACTGCATTAAAGAATCACAACCAAGAGGAAATGAGAGCTCATTTTCTGCTGCATCTCCTGATCTGATTGGTACCACGTGATCTTGAATGGCCATCTGTTGATTATTTTTCTCTGGAAGATTGATGGATGTGATTCACAGCCCTTTCAAAACAGATCTGCTCCCTGACAAAAAACGTGAAAGCCTTTGTCGAAGTGACAAAAGGGGTTGTTGGCTTCAAAAGCAAAGAAGGAAAGAGTGACAGATAGATCCAGGTCTCATGTATTTTTTTACAGAGGACCCTTGTGCAGTATTGCCAAGACCCACAGACTCTTACTGGGGTCTGCTGGGATATTTTCCCATGTTCTCTTGACATAGGCATCTCACAGAGTTGCACACAGTTGTAGCTGGGGTTGGCAGTGCATTGCAGGACTTCTCCAAGAAGCTGGGAGGAGGGCAAGGAAAGACAGATTTTACATAGCACTGACGGAAACTTCTTATGCCAGGGATCTCAGTTAGGTGTGAGAAAAATCCCCTCTTGATGGAACCTAGTCTGAGCTCATCGTTTTGGGGTGTGTTAAGCACTCATAGTTGGGACTCCGGAGAAGCAGTTTCTCCTCTGAGCCCTCTCAGAGACGTCCCCTGTAATTTTATGCAAGAGATTTCAATTACTCTTTGCCACCGTTTCTCCTATTTCTAGAATAGAAATAATACTTTCACATATCATTGAGATGTTGCAAAGGTAAAATTGTAAAAGAAAATTGAAAGATAAAATTGAAAAGGTAAAATCAAAAGGTAAAATTGAAAGATTGTCTTTTCTGAAAAAGTGAGGGAAAAAAAAACAAACAAACCAACCCCAAACCACAAGTTAATCACTGCTGAAAGTAACTTTTTTTTTTCTGCAGCTCAGGCACATGATGTCTCTGTTTAGTCCCAGAATGGGGGGAGGATAGGCAACAGCCGTATAATCTAGAAATTAAAGAAAGAAAAATCAACCAGTTGAAATGATGTATTACAGTCATTAGTAACATCATTGCAATAACCCAGCTTTCAGTACATTTTCAAATGCCCATCTCTGTACGCCCTTCCTCATAACAAAAATAATTTTCCCACCTGTTCTACAAAATCCCTTTAAATGTTGTTGGGACAATGTTATTCTGCCTCCCCTTGGGTTCATCTTGTATTATTACTAAAGGGGGAACAATATGGAGATAATATGGTCTTTCATAGAAGCAGATCTCATGGGCTTCTCACGGAGAATCTGACCATTCTTTCAGGGTGTGTGCACCTCTTACTCTGTGAACCAAAGCTTTTCACTGCCCTGCTGTGTGGAGAGCTGCTCTGTAGTCCCTCCATGAAAGTAGAGCGGCATCTTGTTAACACCTCTACTTAGTAAAGCAATCAACACAAAGACTGGAAGAGTGTACTGATGCATATCTCTAGTAATTTGCCTTCACATTGGGCAAGCATAGTAAACACAACACCCTTTGGCTGCCTCTTCCCTTTTATGCAGTCAGAGCTCTGTTCGAAACGTTTGACATCAACTCAGAACATCTGAGAAGCTAATGTCAACTCAGAACCAAAGGTTCTTCAGTTCAACCCATGCTGCCTTGTCAGCATCTGCTGGCTGTCATCTGCAAAGAGGGTCCCAGGCATTAAAAAGAGTGGCAGCACTGGATTTTTAGGTACCCGAATCTGGCTACATGGCAGGAATTTACACTTGTCTGGGACAATGTGTTGGGCTCGTTCAGGTTTTCTCTGTAACACTCTCTGGCATAGAGAGCAAACACAGCTACTAAGATGCTTCAGAATCATGGAGTCATAGAATTGTTTAGATTGGAAAAGACCTTTAAGATCATCGAGTCCAGCCATTAACCCAGCATAGCCAAGTCCGCCATTAAACCATGTCTGTCAGCACCACCTCTACATGGCTTTTAAATCCCTCCAGAGGTAGTTGTGACTCCACCACTTCCCTGAGCATCCTGCTCCAGGGCTTGACAACCCTTTTGGTGAAGACTTCTTTTCCTAATATCCAACCTAAACGATACCCGGCACAACTCTTATCCTGTTGCTTGATACTCGGGAGAAAGGACTTTAGTAAAAACACACAAGATTATCTGGTACCTCAGACTCTTCCCTTTGAAATGAACTGCCAAACCATGATGCTGAGTCATCACTGTCAGGTGATCAGGCTGTTAACTGTTCAATTAGACTGCAAAATTCAAACACACATCTTTAAATAAGGCTGCACAATCCAAAAGAAAAGAAGGGAGTGGTGTGTTTGGACCAGAAATGATCTAACTCCATCTCTTTTCCTAAGAAAGCAGTGATGGGGGAGTGAATTTTACCCAGAAAATCTCCCATATAGGAAAACTATTATTGGTGGTGAGGTCTGTACTTGCCTTGCTGTTGCCCTTGTGTTTCAGCTCACCTTCTCTTGTGGATCATCCCACACTTGCAGGTCCCTTACACCATCTGTGAAGAGTTTTGGCATTACCTCTCGGTACTGGATGGCTGGGCAATAAAACATCAGATGAAATTCAGGGGCATTAAATACAAATGTTGTATACAAGAAGAACAACAGTTCTAACTCTGTGATGGGCTCTGAGCTAATTATTGCTATTCTAATAGACAGTTGAATGAAATTATAAGCTCATTGCTCTATAGCAATCAAAAAAAAAAGGAAATTGATCATTAAGGATTATTAAAGAGGGAATAGAAAGCCAAACAGAAATGATCATAATGCCAGTGAGAAGATGCATTTTGGACCACATCTTGAATACTCTGTGTGGTTCTTGTCCTCCCCTCTCAAAAGGCTCTGCTGGACATGGAAAAGTCTTAGAGAAGGTGAGAGAAGGATGGTAAGGAACAGCTGTAGTAGAACAGAAAAAGGATTCAGTGGATGTAGATACTTCAATCTAGAGGTGCTGGAGCATGTCCAAAGAAGGATAATGAAGCTGGTGAAGCATGAGACTTGTGATGAGTGGCTGAGGCACCTGGGGTTGTTCAGCCTGAAGAAAAGGATGCTCTGGGGAGATCTTGCTCTCAACAACTTCCTGACAGGAGGTTGGAGGCAGATGGGGTCGATCTCTTCTCCCAGGTAAAAAGTGATAGGACAAGAGGAAACAGCTTCAAGTTGTGCCAAGGGAGGTTTAGGTTGGACATCAGGAACAATTTCTTCCCTTAAAAGGTTGTCAAGGCCTGGACCAGGCTGCGCAGGGCAGGGGTGGAGTCCTCATCCGTGTGAGAGTATAAAAGATGTAGATGTGGTGCTGAGGAACATGGTTTAGTGGTGACCTGGCAGTACTGGGTTAATAGTTGGACTCAGGGATCTCAAAAGTCTCTTCCAACCACAACAATTATATGATACTATGAAAAGAGACACTTTGAGGAGAGGGTTTATCAGGCTAAAATCATGATGCACGTGGAGTGTGGAGGTAGTGACAGAGAATGGAACAGGTTCTTCACAGTCACTGTGTGGCTGAGCTGTAGCACTCCTTGCCACAGGACAGTGATTTTTCTCGGGAAAAATTCTTGGAAAAAAGATCCATTGAGGGTTATTAACATACTGGGTAGTATCAGTGTCTGCCTACCTTGGTTTTGTCCTCTTCAGTAACCACTCTTAATCAGGATGTGGGCTGAAACCGGTATTTTTGTTTTAATGTCCTTTATATAAGCTTTTCATGCTGAATTCTTACAGATTTATACAGTCACATCTGATTTTTCTCTACTAGGTAGGAAAGAAGAGGAAAGTCTCATTGAAACCATAAAAATTGTTCAATGGGCAGAAGGAAACAGAAATACCACAGAGAAGTCCTAACACGAAAATAGAACTGCATAGATAGCTGCTAAAAATGCACTTATTGCTATGAAAGAACATCATCCAATCTTTGGACAATAATTAGGGGAGAGGATAGTTTATGAGAATGTCAAAGTACACTTCTTCTATGAAAAGCTCTGAGGAATCAGTAATGCCTCTAATGTGAACTGCTGCCAGGCCTCTGCAGCACAGCCAGCTGCAGGAAGAATAACATACTTTAATTAAAAAAAACCAAACCTCTCTTTTATCACTTTTCACTCTGTTAATAATAACAATAATTGTTCAGGTTGGCTTGGACAGGTTTAGAACCAGTGAAGCAAAGATTTAATATAGTTCAAAGAAGTCTAGATCTTTTTTAAAAAGTACTTTTTGTCTGCAGTGTACTCAGGGCTCTATTGCTGGTTCACCCTTTTGTATGTCTCACATATATGGGAAGGTGGGCAAGAGGAATTTCCTGGATCACTATGTCAACTTCTCACCTTATCCATCACATCTTAGGAATCAGGTATGTCGTGACTCAAACAATCTTCCTTTCACTAGCTCTCCTCTTTTAGACTTTCTCTTCTATTCTCACTCAGATGGCTCTTTCTGGAATATGAGTTAGCAGAGCTGTACTCAAGGACTGGGAGTTGTCTCAAGTCTTTATGCAGCGGCATCATCACTTCTTTATCTCGACTGAAATAAAAGTCAGTGAATCACACTTTGTCTGAGGAGTCTGTTATGGACACAGATGTGTATCAGGTTGGTGGACCTCTGTTCTTGCAACACTTCTACTGTGCATGTGCATGAATAACCTGTCAGGAAGACATAGGTGAATGGTTTCTTGTTAGATTATTCCCTCTTTGATTAGATGATGCTTTTCAGCTAGATACGCAGTTTCAGGTCTGGAATTTGCAAACAATAAGCATCAAGTGCCAGACAGCTAATTAATCTTCTGTTGAGATATACTGCTAAGTGGAAAACGCTTAATTTTCCTTTCTTTTACACTGTTTTATGTCTCTTGCAATTTGCAGATGGCAGTGCTAGCAGCTTTTGTTGCTCATGGCTCTAAAACCAAGGAGTTAAAATCATAATCTCCTTTAATTTCATAAGCGAATCCATCAGAAGATAAAGTAAAATTGAAAAAAAGAGAGAGGAAAACAAGATATGCTTCTGGCGACAGAGCTGTACTGTAGTGGATTTCAGTTAGATGGGAAAGTCTGCTGGCTTGCTTAGAGCAATGACATTGCAAACCCTTCTCTTGGGGGAAATAATTTTTTTTTCACTTTTATAGAGCTTTTCATCCATCAGTTTATGAAGGAATAAGTACAAGCTACTGTTAATGAGGATGGCTGGGACTAATTTGTAGACTAGACATTTAACAGACAAATTAGAGAGCAAGTTCTGTGCTGTGAAGAATTTACAATGTTGAAAGGCAACAAAGATGAGGGATGGGTGGTGACAGAAGCCAGCAGTAGGAAACAAACCATGATGGCATAGATCCTCCATCCATGCAGTTATGATCACCATTAACTTTGTTCATTTGTTCATTAACTTTGTTTATTGACATGCCCACAAGGACTAAGGAGATTTCCAGTAGGGCCTTAAAAGTGAAGGAGATGGAAGTATGACACTTAGTGAGACACAAAGGGGACACAAAAACCATTTTGACATTGCAACCACTAGCAACTTCATCCCAAGGTAATGTAGCCACAGCAGACATACCCACTGCCCTCCAAGAAGACAAGCATCTACTTGTTTTACCTGTTTCTGTGGACTGTATCAGGCTTATTTATCCTGGTCTATACTCACTGAGTCCATACAGGATGGGCATGAATACAGTTGCACAAACCAAGCTCTTGCAGACAGTATGTGGTTTTAGCTGCCACACATCACAAGTTTAAAGAGCACTATCTCAACTCATGGGGACCCTACTAAGTTATGAAATACCCTGATAGCAGGAGTGGGAGATCGACTTCTTGCCCTGTTAATATCTACCATAATAACAAGCAATATCTTTGCGAAGGTTGAGAAAAAAAGAATGGATGTGTAAGGGCAGATGTATTCTGTGTGGGTATGAAAAGAAGGCAGGTTAAGTGCATTGGCCTTGCGTAGGGAAGGATTTGCATGACTAAGCATGGATGTCTATACTGGTGCCAGTATCAGAGGCCGTCACTGCTGGCTCCCTTTATGGTCAAGAAAGAGTGAGTCAGTAGAGCCAGGGGTTCTCAAGACATTAGTCATCTCATCTTTGTCTTTATTTGATCAGAAAAAAACTATCCCATACATGGGGTGAGAGGAACCCCACCTCACAACAAGTCTGCTCTGCTACCTCTGCAGAGGAGCATAACAAAGTGACCTGCTCAGGTACAGAAACTGCAATAGATGCAGTGACACTTGCTGGGAAATCTTAATTTATCTTAGGTGATTAAGCCTACACTGCACTCCCTGCTACCACAGACAGACTCCTGGCTGTACCCAAGCACATTTATTTAAACATATCTTGTAAATGTCTTCCTGAGCTGCAGTAGAAATCCTGTCAGGATGTGTAGCATCTGTCTAGAAAATCCTCTAATTTTGATTGCACAGCTGTTTTTAACCAAAAACTTCGTGTTGGAAGGGACTATCACTTGTCTATGCAGGGGGAAGACCTGTAATTTAAGCATCCATCTTCTTTGTTCCTGGTTTCTTGCTTGTGTACACAAATAATTAACTGAAAAGGTTCCCTTGCATGGCATACGGGCAGAGGTGAGGGCTGGTTGTGTGACCATTGCATGGCCATGAGACTATGTGCACTCCTGATGCACTCATTCTGGATGTGACCATGTTGTCCTAGATCTTGAAGCTCCTGTAGCCAGAAGTGTTAGAGAGCTTTGGGACCACTTACAGAAGGGTGGTATGACATTGGGGAATGTATGAGGAAGGTTGGCAGACCCTTCCTAATGAAACTGTATTGCTTGTGCCTGTTCCTTGGATTTATTTTTTTTTTTTCCATGTTCAACTGGATTTAGGCTCTGAACCATGTTTAGTTTATGTCTTGCAATTAGTTGGCACAACTAGCACCTGGAATTACTGACTCCAGTGCCTTTACACCCAGAATTACACCCTCAACCTGTATCACCCACTACAGAAAGAGTAAGGGTAATTTCAATAAAGTGTGATGACCAAAAGTGCTCAGAAAACCTTTGAGCCCACAGTCAGTTGCAATTCTCAGAACAGGTTACCTAAAATTGTAGGAACCCAAATCACTGTCACCATAGGTCTGATGGTTTTCACCACCTCTTCTGGAGCCTCACAGATTTACATCTCTAGTAATCTCACAAATGTAAAAATTTACAGGCTTTAGATCAAGTTGAGGTGTGTGGCTGGACTAACCTAAACATGGATGAATAGTTCATGGTCCATTATCTACCAGACATCTACTGAATGAATTTTATTTTTTTTTTCCTGCAGGAGCAGTGCTGTCTCCAGGTCCCAAACTTACTTAGTTTTCAAATGGGTCCTCCTGCCTCTGCATAGCAATGCATCACAAACTTCAAACTTCATGCAGATTAACTTTCCCAAGGTCACTGAGATCCTTTTAGGCCAGAGTGGAATACAAAATATCCCACAAAATTAATGGACAATTACCCACTGGCCCAACAGTTTTCTGTGTTTTAACCTTTAAACGTAGTGAGCTTCCAATTTGCAAAAGAAAATATCAAACAAACCCACATATGCTCAAACTTTGCCAGTAAACTAAAACTGCTGACTCACAATTTTTTTTTTCAGTTCAAACTTGGTTTAATCATTTTGTTTTGCAGGAATGGGGTATAATTAGAGAACCAGTGAGCATGTAACTCTGAATTTATTATGCAAGCGGCTATGAAAATGACTGTCTTCAGCACAAAATGATTGAATGTCATTAAGAAGAGTGAATCCAAGGGTGAGACCGCAGTGGGATGCCCTCGCATGGGAAAGTGTAATTGGATAAAGTAGCATGGGGCCATGAAAACCCAATTTGCCTCTTTCTGATGCTTACATGAACTTCCTCCCCACATCTTCATCAGCTGTGGAACTGGGAAGGCAATGAGATAGATAAATCATTGGGATGATCTCTACCATATGTGGACAAGCTATTTTGGTGCAAAACAACAACAGGAAATGCAGTTAAAGCTGGCACATGGATGCTAATATGCCCTTCTGCAGCTACCAACTCATTTTAGCTGTTTTGGTATTGTTAATTGAATTGAGTGCTGGTGAAGATAATGGACGCTGCCCATTTAGGAACTACCGATTCCTTCACTGAGTCACTGAGTTTACATTTCAACATCTGAAACTCTATACAAGTATGTAACCACAGAGATAGCAGAGATCCCTCTGTAGGCCTGGTCCTGAGACCCAGAAGAGCTTTGAGCCTATGAGCTTAGCTGCAGTAACTGGATTTGAGTGTGCTCTTAGCCCAGTACCACCGGGATTTTCTTTGATTTAGCTTGAGCTGAAGTGAATGAGGAAAGCATACAGACCGTTACCGCAACCCAGCTGACAGGTGGAAACATGCTGAAAGAACCACAGATCTGAGCCTTATGTTTCTTAAAAAAAAAAATAAAAAAATTTCTTTTAATTATGTCAGTTGAAGGAATTATCTCAGATGGTACTGTCCACAGATGGGCATCGGCTTTTTTCTAGCCTAACTAGTCTGTAATTATTAGACTTCTGAATGAATGAGTCTTAGCAGTTATTAGAATAAATAAATAACAACTTTCTTGAAAGAAGCTTCTTGAGGCAGATGATTCTGCCTCTCTACTCCACTCTTGTGAGACATTACATGGAGCACTGCATCCAGCTCTGCTGTCCTCAGCACAGAAAAGACACAGACCCATTGGAACAAGTTCTGAGGAGGCCACAGAAATGATCCGAGAGCTGGAACATCCCTACTGTGAGGCCACACTTAGAGAGTTGGGGGTGTTCAGCCTGGAGAATTAAAGGCTCTGGGGAGACCTTATTGAGGCCTTTCAGGACTTCAAGGGGCCTATATGCAAGATGGGGAAAATCATTTTATCAGGGTCTGTTGTGACAGCACAAGGGGTGATAGTTTTAAACTAAAAGAGCTTTAGACTAAAGATAAAGAAGATTTTTTTCACACTGAGGCCCAGGTTGCCCAGAGAAATGGTCAAAGCCCCATCCCTGGAATCATTCTAGGTGAAGGTGGCCAGGGCTCTGAACAACCTGCTCTAGTCAAAGATGTCTGTGCTCAGTGCAAGGAGGCTGGACTAGATGACCTTTAAAATTCCCTTGTATCCCAAACCATTCTATGATTCTATTATTCTATGGTTCTAAGATCCTCCATGTTTGAATGAATCCCATGTTTTGAAGAAGTCATTGACTCAGTTATTACTATTAGAAAAAGGTATTTCCCTGCAGCCATGTAGCTGCAAAGCAGTTGTCCAAGATTTCGCATTACTGATTTGCATCTTCATCCATGGACTTATCCTTACCTGTGCATGACATTGTGAACATACTTCTTGGGACATATCTGTGTTCTTAGGCAAACATTTCAGCACTGACATGCATGCCCTTTACATAGAAGCGTGCATTGATGCTTGTGAGCCAAGGTGTGCGAGTGCTCACTCTGCAGAGTTTAATTTACTGCTGAAAATAATAAGGTGGTTTTCACTAGCACATAAATTCACTGCCTGCTTGTTGCCTCTCCTGCAGAGTGAGGACACAGACACTTGTTAATTTGAGCTACTGCTCTGAACTGTCAAGTTTCTCTCTGGCCAAGCAGCAGGCAAATAATGCGCCTCCTGAAAGTACTGCTTTTTCTGAAGCCAGACAGAACGTTTTGGCTGATTTAGGACATTGATTATGCAGGGCTGGGGGCACCTTGTAGCTTCATTTTATATCGCTGCTGTCTTATCTTCTCTGCTCTACCTGTCGTCTCTTTCTTCTCCTGAAAGTCTTTGCCTGCCTGGGAAATATCAGGTGGAGAAAGCATTCCTGCAGGGAGTTGGGAGAAGAGCAAAGAGAACAAGTTTTGGTGCTATTTTACACGCCTCTTTATGCCAAATCCTGAAAGTGCAAGGTTGGTGCATCCCCAGTCCTGTGATAATCTGGAATCAGATCAGTCTTCTGAAGACTTTTTATTTTAGTTATGAGAAAGTTGACTGAGAACATGTCTGTAAAGAACATAATTGTTAACTTTTGTGGAGAAAGCAGCTGGAGCATAATTGATGTTCAGCAATATGATAAAACTCATGCAGTATTAAGGTCTTTGGGGAAGGGTTTGTCCTTTAGAAATATGTTGATACAGTGTCTGGATGCTACTGCAGTCTGATTGCAATAAATTAATATAATAGCAACGTGTTGCAGAGTATACTGCAAGAATATCTCTAGATTCCAGTTTGCTCCTGGAATTACTAATTATAGTTATTCTGGCACAGAAACATGTGCCTTCAGTACCAAGGCATAGCTTTAAAAAGGTATCAGATGAGCTTGGGACAGGCTGCCCAGGAAGGTGTGATTTCCATAGAAGGAAAATTGGGTGCAGTGGTACAATAGAGAAAATAAGGCAATGTAGAGTGTCTCCTCTGGAGGGGAGGACATCTAGATGTGGCACTTCAGGACATGGTTTAGTCGTCCTGATAATATTTAGTAGATGGTTGGACTTGATGATCTTGAAGGCTGTTCCCAACTTTAACGATTCTATGATCTCGATAATCAATGAGAATCCATTGCAAAGGTCTGTGAGAGGATGTCCTGAGGGATTTATTTTGATCATCATAAAAGCCTTGAGCTAGTGTCATGCACAAGATGATTAAGAAACTGTGTGGCCACGTGTAAAGTGCTGCAGTACTGTCATGGGCTCAGAGATGCTCAAGACACCGAAGTCAGATGAATATGCCTGGTTGTGAGTGCTGTGTTAATGAGCGGAAGGTTTCAAGAACATGAATGTATGTGGCCTGGAAAAAAAAAAAAAAAAGCAACGATATGACAAAATATGCACCTAATGCACAGTTGTTCAAGTTAGTCATGGTGAGAAAACTGAGAAGAACAGCAGAGGTTTGAATACTTTGCTGAAGAAATGCCTATTCAGTAAAAAGAGGCTTTTCTTTACGTTGGTTTTTTTTTTGGTAAACAAACAAGCAAATGAGCTTTCACACTTTAAACTACTGAATAGTTCTGCATTCTGATTTATGAAACATGATCATAGCTGGCAAATATCAACAGACAAAAGTTTGGGAAATCTCATATGGGATTGTCTGGAGCAATAATTCTCATTAAGCTTGCAGCTAATTTGAAAATGTAGCAGCAACAAATGACATTTTAAAAACTATTTTGTGTCACAGACACTTTCACAGGATGGAGGTAATTTAGAGAACAAATTTTATTGGATATTTTTAGTGGGAAACTATATAAAAAAAGGTAAATCATTTTTAGCAGATAATCACGATATCAGGATATTCAGCTATTGGTATTCAAGGAAAACAGGCAGAGTGGAAGAGATATATCTCCTAGGGAACCCACTAAAAATACCTTTAGGATTATTAATGTTATAGATAAAGAAAATTAAAAGAGCAGTGACAGAATGAGAGCAGGTGGTGAAGAAAGAGGCCCATTCCCTGGTGTCTTCTATAAAAGATTTAGGAAACGACTGGGTTTGTTTGGTAGATCAGACTATGTGGATCTGTCAGGCCCTGGAATGTTCCCCTCCCTGTGACTGCCAGCTTGAATTTCTTGGGATGCCTTGGGTTCCCATCCCCAGACAGAGCATTTATTGTGCAAAGCAGCCAATATGAGTGTAACATAATCTTTCACTTATTATTTTAATCTCCACAGAAACCCCCACTCCCATCTTCTTCTCTCTCAATTATCCACCCCCCACAGAAAGGAGATATGGCAACTACAGGGTCATCCCTTGTTCATCCCAAAAATGTTTGGCTTGTATCAGAGGAATGTCACTTTTTTTGTGGAAAGTTTCTAACTGACCTCTTTACTTGCAGTTTTGGGTCTGTTGCTCTGGGGGACAATGAGTGCTTGTTAAACATGTTTGAGAAAATAGGACTACAAGACTTTTTTCTTTTTTTTTTTTATAGTCTTTCTGTGGCTTAATCTTACTCCTCATTTTTTTTCTGTGCAGGACCAAACTTGAAGAGAGATTTTCTGAGAATGCTTCCTTGAGATCTCCCTCACTTCCTGTTTCTGAAAACATTTATTTAGGGGCTTCCCTGTGTGATGTCCTGTGAGCCACAGATGGAGAACTACCTTCAAAGGGCTCAGACGTGTGTCCAGATTAAATTATTTTTGACATAGAATCATAGGATCATTTAGGTTGGAAAAGACCTTTAAGATCAAGTCCAATCATTAACCTGACTCTAACAAGTCCACTAAACCATGTCCCTGAGCACCATACCTACATAACTTTTGAACACATTCAGGGATGGTGATTCAACCACTTCCCTGGGCAGCCTGCTCTAGGGCTTGACAAGCCTCTCAGGGAAGAAATTTTTCCTAATATCCAGGCTAAACTTCCCCTGGTGCAGCTTGAGGCCATTTCCTCTTATACTATCACTTGTTACTTGTAAGAAGAAACTGACCCTCACCTGGCTCCAACCTCGTCAGGGTGTTCTCAAGAACAAGAAGGTCTCCTCTGAGACTCCTTCAGTCTGCAAGTACCCACTTTTTCACATTCATCATCACTGTGCTTCCTTATCTTGCTTGGGAAAACATCATGTGAAACACTGACCAGAGCCTTTCTAACGCCAGCATGTAACTTCAGATGCTTCTTTCCTGCTCACAAGACCCATTACCCTGTCTTGGGAAAACAACTGTAATTGTCTGACAGAAATGATTCTGATAAACTGAAGATTTTGAGCTAGTGCAGGAACCAAGATAATAACACAAGTCTGGGAATTAAGCAGGGACCAGAGGAGACAGCAGGAGATTTCAAGTAGCAAGCACAGGCTGAAACAGTGGAAATTCTTGGCCAAATGGAAAGTTACTGAACATGCTGTCTTAAACAGAGTTGCAGAGACCACCACCAGATCACATGGGGCAACCAGACTTTCTGGTACCTTGGTCTAGCTGGCTTTTGGTGACTTGCTTTTCTTGTACTTGTTAGAAAGCCTCAGCTGGGGAAAGCTTGAACAGAAATCAAGACAAAGAAGGATGGATGCCTGCTGAAAGGAGACCCTAAAGTTATTTCTCTGACTGATCAACCTTATCAGTTCTTCCTCTCTCCTCAGCTGTTGCTGATGTCAACAACAGTTTTTTCACAGGGCTACAATTTCATATGAGATGCCCCCAAATGATTTCCCTCCTAGTCATGCCCCACCTTTATTTGGAGACAAGAATCCTGAGTCAGATAATGCTTCACCTTGCCAACTGCTCCATCACTCTCCATATAGCAAGCCCCAGACACCCCCCAGCAATCAATCCTGCTGCTTCTCCCCCCTCCACCAACAGATCCTCTTGCCAAGATCACGAAGAGCTTCCCTGTTCCCAACATCCTGCCACTCTAATTTAACAGGTTCCTCACAAAGTCTAGACATTTCCTGAATTGCATGTAAAAAGCTTCTGCTCCACTCCAGCCCCATTAATCCTCTGACTCCAGGACCAACAAGGCTGAATCTCCTCCATTGGTTCTGGGTGAATTACAGTTTAAATGACAACCGTGCAACTCCTTGGCAGTGGCTCTATGCCCTTCGTCTGTGTATCTTTGTGGATAGGAGGAAAGAAATGATAAATATCTTTGAGGCTGCTGTCTGTCCCACTGAGGCAGAAATTAGCAGGGCTGAGAGAGCGCAGTGCAAATTGGGTAGCTTGAACTATAGCTAGTTGATGGAGCATCATCCTGCAAGCAGTAAAAACCCCTTTCTCTCAGACTCTCAGGGTGCCTGTGTTGATTGTGTCATAGATGTGAAAGATGAAAGAAGGCTAATGGGGCAATTATAAAGTCTTTTGGTGCCTCATTTGCTTTCTACAGAGAATTCCTTGGTATTAAGTTCAGATGTGCTTCCAGGGTCCTAAGTAGAGCAATTTGCAATATTTTCTTTTAGATAAAGATTACTTTTTTTCCTCAAACAACAACAAAAAAATCCATTGTTTGTAATTTTCAATTTTTCCTTCTTTTAGCAATATCTGGAGAGGCCTTTAGAAACACCCATTAATATACAATTTCCAATTTTTCTGTCCTTTCCCTCTTTCTACTTTTCTGCATTCCTCTTTGTCTTTTGCCTGATGATGAAAAAAATAAATAAATTAATTACATAATCACAGAATGGTAGGGGCTGGAAGAGATCTCTGGAGGTCATCTAGTGCAATCTTTCTGCTAAAGCGGGGTCACCCAGAGCAGGTTGCCAAGGATTACTTCCAGGTGGGTTTGGATTCTCTCCAGAGACAGAGACTCCACAGCCTCTCTGGGCAACCTGGTCCATGGTCCATCACCCTCAAAGGAAAGAAGTTTCTCTTCCTGTTCAGATGGAACTTCCTGTCCTGTTGCTGGGCACCGCTGACAACAGTCTGGCCCCCATCCTCTTAACACCCACCCTTTAGCTACTAATCAGCATTGATCAGATCCCCTCTCAACCTTCTCTTCTCCAGCTAATCGGCCCCAACACTCTCAGCCTTCCCTTGCACATTGATGCTCCAATTCCTTCAGCATCTTTGTAGATTCTGATGGACTCTCTCCTGTAGTTCCTTGTCTGTCTTGAACGGGGGAGCCCAGAACTGGACACATTACTCCAGATGTGGCCTCACCAGGGCCTCCCAGAGAGGGAGAAGAACCTCCTTTGACCTGTTGGCCATACTATTCCTAATTCATTCCAGAAGACCATTAACCTTTTTGGCCACAAGGTCACATGACTGGTCATTAATAATTTAGCTATTTAGTCTTTTTATCATGTGCTTTACCAATATCTCCAACTGCTAATTTTGTTACCCCTTCCAAATCAAATGCTCTGGGAAGTTTTTTTCTGCTCTGTGGTGAAGACAGAATATGGCACAAGGCAGCTTTGCAACACCAGAGCAGTGTAATTCTGGTTCAGCAAACGCGAGATCCACACTCCCACACATTTCTGCATTTTCTCTCACATTTGAAGGTGTCTGGAAAGCTGACCCTAAAAGGTAATGCCATAATTTGCCCTGTCTTTCAGAATCTCAGGGTGGAAGTCATTCTGCCTAAGCATTCAATGTGTTTCTACCAGTAGATATGACTTACAGTGGTCTTGATTTCCAGGTGGCTGTAAAAGGCTTTGACACCCAAAGGCGATATTAGTTTTCCCACACTATTGTTATTCAAAAGAATAAAAAAAAATGGTCACTGTACATTTTCTCTTAGATGTTATAAGTAGGCCATCTCTACCTAGCACTTCACTCCATATCATTGCTAATTTTTTTCTTTCTCTCCCAAAGTACATGGCCCTTTAATTGATGCCTTCAGTTTTTGCTGTGTGGCTTCTCAGCACTTCAGATATCATCATTCAGGTCAGTTGTTATCACTTTCCTTTTTCATCACAAGTTATTACACTGCTTTTGAGTTTCTTATCAGCATTTTGAGGTTGCTCACAATGCAAGGTCTATTATGCTTTACTAAACATCTAGTGCAATAGCAGTGACCTTTAAAACCTGTGTCGCTGGGGAAAAATAATAGACTGCTACCTGATTTGTCCTGCATTTAACATCTGTCCTGACTCCCAACTCTGCAGTCTTCCCAGGAGCGCTGTCTTTTCCTCCTCCAAAGAGAGGTTCTGATGATGCTCTGTAGAGACACTCAAGCTGGGCCCGTCACCACAGGTCTTTTTTCACATGAGCTCAACATCTCACTTGTAATGCTTGTGCAGAGCACCAGGGACTGTTTTTTTCTCACACGCCTTCCCCATTAGCAGGCTTCTTAACAGGCCTTTAGTCCCTGAGAAGTTAAACTTATTTTGTTGTTTCCTTCCTTATGCATGACTTCCTTACTGATTTCTGTACCAGTCTTCAGTCCACAGTGACCATTAGGATTCATAGAAGCACAGAATGGTTTGGTTTGGAAGGGACCTTAAAGATCATCTAGTTCTAAACCACTTGCCATGGGCAGAGACACCTCCCACTAGACCAGGTTGCTCAAAGCCCCATCCAGCCTGGACCTGAGAACTTCCAGGGAGGGGACATCCACAGCTTATCTCAGTGCCTTATGACCCTCACAGTGAAAAATTTTTTCCCAACATCTGTCCTAAATCTCCCCTCTTTCAGTTTAAAACCGTTACTCCTTGTCCAATCACTGCACTCCCTGATTAAGAATCCCTTTCCATCTCTGACCTCCTTCTTCTACTGGTTTAGTGGTGACCTGGCAGGGTTGGGCTAATGGTTGGTCTTGATAATCCTAAAGGTCTTTTGAACCTAAACAATTGTATAATTCTGTTCTATGATTCTTCTATATTGCTTATGAGGCTGTTAACAAGATTGATCTGATATTGGTCTGCACTATGATCCAAGTGACACATCCTTGTGACTCACATGTACCTTATAACCCAAAGCAGGACATGCTGCTATTAAGTCACTGGATTTGTATTTTGGAGATCCGAGTGTTGTCCATTTTTGTCTCATTTATCTTCTGGATGTGTTTGCACAGGGGACTTATTTCCTTTGAAGTATTTCTCCCTCAGTACAGGGGATTAGCAACACTGCCCGTCTGCTGGGAAGTTTTCAGGACATGGTCATTGTAGTTCATGTGGGTACTTAGTTCCCTGTGGCCACATGAATGTACTGAGTAGTGGAGTGTATGTTTGGCTGACCTACTGGCCAGCCTGGAGTTGTCTGTATCTGTGTGAAAAACAGTGGTTTCATTATCCTGTGATTTCTCAGGAAACAACAAATGAGAAATTTTGTCATGTAAGATACTTGTGTGCAGCACCTTATTCAGTCACTAGAACCAACAGAACTGGAAATGGTAAATGTTGTAAACACCATGCACAGCGAATTACATTAGATTTCCAGCAGCCTGGTTTTCCTATTTTCTGGTTTAAAAAAAAAAATAAAAATAAAGGGGGCAAAACAAAGCCCTGCTCTTTAGTACTTAATCAAAGATATTATTAATTCTTTTTACCAAAACTTAACTTTTTTTGAGAACATTCTGCAGGTATGTAATCGCCTGGATAAAGGTTATTCTTTGTTTTCTATACATCCACCAATTTTAAACTTAGCAGTCCTGTCGGAGACGGTATCAATTAATATCATGAGCAGCACTCTGTGAGAGTGTTTCAAATGCCACATCATTAACTGGAATATCAAATCTGAAAATTTCTCTTCACCCAATAATTTTATAATTCTGTCAGAGTAAGCAATTTTTCATGCTATAATTCCTTTTACCCCTTTGCATCCCTCCCCTGCTGCTTGCCACTCACAATGAAGTGCTTTTTCTGGTGACTTTCTTTCTCCCACCCCACACTTCTGTGCATGAGGCTCTCATCAGAAAGGCTGAACTGGTCCTAGTCACAGAATAATCATAGTGTGGCCTATTGATGAGTGAACCTGCCGCCTTCTTCCTTCATAGCTCCATATCCTTAACCCTGAGCTGAGTCTAGCTCCTGGATTCATTGTGCTTGTTGGCTGTTGGTCCAGGGTGTTCGTGTCCTGGGAAGGAGAAAGACATATGAAGGATGGGGAGTTGTGACCATTAGAAAATAAACAAAGATCTTTCCAATCCTACTTTGGAGATCAAAGTAGACCTGCAGGGTGGTCTGAAGTGAGGATTCCCACATAGGATTCTTCCACATGGTAGAAGACCCCATGTCCCCGCTGCCAACAGCTGGGACCTTTTGGATCATATTCTCTAGAGACAGTGGGTACCGAACTCCCAGAGGATTTATCCTGATTACAGTAAAGGGTATGTGGCCTTGCTATGCTCATGGCACTGGTAAAAGCAAGCAGAGATAGCTTAGTGAAAGTATGATCACTGTGTGGGAAACCTACAGCTATTGTTTGAAATGTCATTGATAAGCTTTTTTGAGCCCACTTCTTGTTTTTATTTGCATTGATAGAGTGCAATTGTGGCAATAGAAACCAGGATACTTGCCTGTGCTTCTGTACAAAGCTGGCATTACCTCTTCTCCAGCCACACTCCATTGGCATGATGTCACATTTGTAGCTTCTGTATATAGAGAACTTGGCAAAGGAACATCATTTAAAGAGGTCTATAAGACCAGCACCAGTGGGTCAGCCTGTCCATCAGTCCAACTACCCTGTCTGTGACAGCTGGTGCTCATGAACATGTAGGGTAAGAGCATGAAACGGGAGGTATAAAGAGTTAATTTCTTACATTTCCAGGGTTGGAATACATCTGATTAAATAAACATCTTTGTCAAAACAAATGGGGAATAAATTGAGTCAGTAAGTGGAGAGCTAGTCAACACAGACAGTGGAGCTGAGGACATGATTCATCTGATCCTGAAGCAGATTGATAAAAAAGGTCAGGTGAATCACACCTTAAAAATACGTAAATTAATTAATTATAAAGACAATGTGCTTTGACATGTCCAATCTTGATTCTGCAGACATCTACAGTTACATGGCCTGAGCCAAACTCAGTCTAGCTGGTCACTTGAAACTGGAGAAGTGCAGAGGGATTGTTCCCCTCTTAGATATGCAACTGGTAGGTGATGTCTGGGATAGCACAACTTCAAGTATTTGTTCATCTTGCAGACACTTTCTTACCTATTATCTTTCTGAGGAAGCTGAAAATACTTGGAACAAATATCTCTGATGTTGTCTGGCCTCTAGCCAGAATATTCTATCCCTTTTGAATGTGTTCTGGACCTTGGATAATTTTTGAATCTGTCTCTTGAATTTTGCAGTTCAGAGCTCTGTGCACAAACTCTGATGTATGACTACCTCTGACTCTGTCCCAGACTGACTCTTTCCCAGACACAGAAGTTGGATATTCTCACTTGTGGTATTTTTGTTTGATTGTTTGGTGGGATGTTTGGTTTCTTGCTTTTTGTTCAGCCTGGAGAAGAGGAGGCTCTGCACAGACCTTATTGCAGTCTTTCAGTACTTAAAGGGTCCTATAAGAACAAACAGAATTTTTATCTAGGCCTGTTGTGACAGGACAAGGGTTCATGGTTTTAAACTAAAAGAGGGGAGATATAGACTGGAGAGAAGAAATGTTTTACAATAGAATGAAACATTAGCCCAAGTTGCCCAGAGGAGTTGTAGTAGCCCTGTCCCTGGAAACACTGAAGGTCAGTTTGGATGGGGCTCTGAGCAACCTGATGTAGTTGAAGGTGTCCCTGCTTACTGCAAGGAGGGTGGACTAGGTGACCTTTAAAGGTCCCTTCCAATCCAAACAATTTTATGATACAAAACAGCCCCTGTGGAATTTAGGGAGAATACTGCATCCCACAGTTCACTTGAAAACCAAGCCTTTATGGTCAAAGCACTCAGAAGCCTCTGTGAAGTATTCACAAAATAGCTCTTCTGCTGATGTAACTTTCTCTGAGAAAAGACCATGCAGTTCTGGATTGTGAACAACATCCCTAGTACCTCCATTTATTTCCCTCCTAAACATCCAACCCCTGTGATAAAATCCTACCATGATGAGTCTATGTGATAAAATCCTATCGCAGTGAGCAGATCCCCGAAGGACTTTTTTCTATTTTTCTTCCCCTGGAGTCTTTAAAACTCTGTGCTTGCTCACCTCTCCCCACTCATTTCAGAAGCTGAGAACTTCAGGTTATCTTTCCAGAGACTTTCAAAATGAACAGCACAAAAGTGTCATTTAATTAACAACTTGCCACCATCAGCAAGAGTTAGTTTTAGCACAGTCCAATTCATTTTGGAATTGGATATTTCTGTTACAAATAAGGCAGCAGTGAGCGTGATCTACAGCGCTTGTAAATTGTACTGGTAATAATTTTTAGTATTCTTTGAAAATCAATTCCAAGTTCTATTCGTTTACTCTTCTCTTCCCCCTCCCCCACCATTCAGATCATTCAGATTTAGATCATGGTACTTGTAATAGTTTTCATCCATTACCTGAATAATTCCAATTATCATTCCATGCTTCTTTTATGACTTTTAATTTTACTGCTTGCTTCTTTTTTTTTATTTATTTTACCCCCACAGTTATAAGATAGAGCCATTGCCATGGCAAGTAAAGTGAGAAAATGGATTCTAAAGAAGACTTCAAGTCCACACAAGTGTGGGCAAACCCAGCTTTTCCAGCTGCCTCTATTCAGTTACCTCCATCTATCTTTCTCATTCGTTCTTCTGTCTGGTCTTGACACTGCCTCTCTCATGCAGGTGCAGGGGGAGTTTGCGGGTGGAGACAATTGTTGGGGGGAAGGATATTGGAAAAGTGGTGCTCCGCCTGCTCTGCTGTCTCACAACATGAGACCAGCCATGCGTGAAAAATGATAATTACCTATCGTAAATCAGAAAAGTCAGTCTGATGTACTGAATTTATATTACCCCTCTCTCCTTCCCCCCCACCCTCCCTTCTTTTGGCAGGATTAATATTCATAAATATGTATATGGAGACAAGCAGAAAGAGAAAAAACTTTTTAGTAAGGCTGCAGGAAATTGGTTATGATTGTTACTTATAACACGGTGCTTCTAGAACCCCAGATGAGATCAGGATTCTACTGCTCGACATACTGAAGTAACCCAGAGTGTTTCCAGTCTGAATGATCAGGACAAAGGACATAGGTTTGCCTCTGTTTAACAAATGGAAACTGAGGCAGAGAAATTTGAATATGTTAAGCAGGAAGAGGTGCCACAAGAATTGGATTCACATCTTTTTACTCTTGATCAGGGCTTTCAATGACAAGAAGATTATTAGAGGCTGTTCCCCAAATTACTTAAAATATAACCAATGACATCCACATCCAATGACCATTTGAACAAAGGGATGCTGATAATGTTTGAAAAATCCAGCTTATGTTTGTGGGGAAATTTCTGCCTTGTCCTTTGCCCAAGTCCACCCATTATTCCAGATGTGGAATAAGATGTGGAGCTTGTCTCTGCCAATTCCACTCAAGACTGTAGTCCAATGCCTGTCACAAGCACTGAAGTGACTTTTTCAAAGTCATTTCAAAGTCTCCAGTGACCTTTCCCAAGCCAAAGGTAAGACTCATCACTGCATCTTACTCTTTACTTATCACAGACTCTTCTTGTCATCTCCTCATTTTCATGGCTGTGGTCTTCTACACCTCTCATGGCTCTTGTGAAGGGTTTTCCTTATCCTCCAGATGGTTAGGGATTTCCACCAGCTTGTGGCCTTGCTATTCTCACCTTCCATTTCAATTCCATGTCTGTGTAGCTGCTTCAAGAATTTTTCTTTTATCAGGTGGTCTCCTAAGGTGGGATTAATCTTGCCTGATTTTACATGTATGCAAGAAAGACTTCTGCATCTGAGTTGTTAATGAAAATGCTTTTTGTAGTCAATGTGAATAAACAGATACTTTGGGGACACAGTTCTTCAGATGTACCTCAGAGGTCTCCCTGAGGAGGTGATGAAGAGTACTGAGAAATACTTGTGTCTCTCCACCAACTATAGGGATTCTCAATGCTTAAATGACAGGGGTTCACTGTAGACATTTATCTGAAATTAAACGAGATGAATGTTAAAGCTTCTGTCCAAACTAGCTATACCCACTGTCCCCCACTGACATCTCCTTGCAGATAACCTCAAATCAGTCTAATGTGATGAAAACACAGCTTTTAATCTCCATGAGCCTCAATTTTTCTCAGTTGCTGGTTTTTAATGACGGGTATCAACATCCTGAATATCCTTCATATCTGAAGCATGACCATCATCATCAGTTGGGGCCTTTCAGGTCCTCAAGTCACAGTATTTAGGTTCCACTATGGAACATCTCTTTTTCATATACTTTTTCATATACAGAGACTACACTGCTACAAAAATCAAAGACCATGACATGACATTTAGCTTACTCCTCTTGCTTTTCAACTGTCAGGACATAACGTTGGGAAATCCCAGCTTGAAATAATTGTGAGATACTGAAACATGGAGAAGAGGTGTTGAGGAGTCCAGAACAGCCTGAGAATAGCCAGGGTTTGTTAGCTGAGATACAACATTGATGACTTGAATTAGAACATATCTCTATAATGCCTTCCCATTATTGCTATCTCTTTATAGTACTCTTGCATGGCACTAGACATGACAATTTAATCACAGAAAACACCTATAAATTGTCTTCAGCAGTGATTCATCTACTACTGTTGTTCATGGAGTATCTCTGTATCTTCTGTTTTTCATGAAACAAAATGATTGATGGTACTTTTGTCTGCCTCACACCTCTAATGCACATTGTTTCACTGTGGTATTGCTTCTTTCTACTTCCTGGGCACCCTATGTATATATATAAAAAAAAGTTGAGTAAAAAAGTAAAATAATAAACCAAAACACCTTTAAAAAGTGCCTTTAATCTTTCAGTCAACACCACATCAGGTTTTGAAGACAGGAAGTCTCTCTCATATCAAAATAGAAGACTACAATGCAGACCCATGGTTAGGCCAGAAAAAAACCATTATCACACAATTGCTTGACCATAGCACTGTGCTGGAATTTAAGCCTCACCTGGTTTTCTGAGTAGCTTTTGGCTGATAAAGACAGATCAGCATAGAGGATCTCCTCCTTCAGCTGGCATGAGGGGTGGGCAGAAACTCATTTAAGCAACCAGATTTTTGTTGCACAAAGTATAACTCCCTCATCATGAAGTATTTAACTCCAAAAGATATCCAAATAGATATATTTGAATGAATCTATAACAGCACAAACCAGTTAAAGGGAGGGAAAGACAGGCCCTAGAGATATAGACCTGTAGCTGCATTCTTGGTTCATGATGCCTCCTTGTCTTGCAGGACCCTCCATGCCTTGTTCCATTTTCTTGTATAGTGAAATTGCTTTTAGAGCTTGCTGTAGGGTGAAAGTGCTTTGTACCTCTGTAAAACAGGTGTGCGGCAAAGTACAGTTTAAAGGAACAAAGAATGAGAGCAAACCAACCCATTTTCATATTTGCTGCTGAATGTCTTCCAGCCTCCAGCCTTGTTATTCTTCCTCTAGAATTAGAAAACCTGTTAGCAGAAAGTGTGCTTGCTCTTTGACAGTTAGCAGCATATTATTTAGATCGATATGGCAATTCTCTTCTCCCCTTAATAATAGCACTTTGCATTTATATAGTAGTTATATATATATTTATATATATATTTCTGCAGTAGATAGATAAACTGGGTTTTGCAGGAAGCTCTGAAAGTAAATGTTGTGTTCCACAGTATTGATATTCAGTGGTCAAGCCGATCTCTGAACTCAGACCTACAGGTAACAGGTCTGCAAAGAACCCATCTGTCAAGAGAAATAGAAGGAGCACTTAAATGTCCCTTCATCCATAACACAGCTAGAGGTAATAAAATCTACTTCCCAAATCACTGATCCACAGAATTAAAAAGAAAATCAAAAACCAAACCCTAAACACTTATATTCCATTAAGTATAGAAGGACTGATATTACAATATTTGGAGAGGTGATAAAAAGGGAAAGGATAAACTCAGAGAGGAAGCAAGAGTGGAAAAAACCTTTAAGATCACCAAGTCCAGCCATTAACCCAGCACTGCCAACTCCAAATACATCCCAGGACAGAAACAGGCAAACAGTGATGAGCACACAACTCCCGAGAAAACCAGCTTTGGCTCTCAGGAGTGAAGAAACTACCCTTTCATTGCTTCTCCCACATTTGGGAATAGGATGCTCTTTAAAATAGTCAGGATATTACCAAAGAAGACACTGACATCACTTTGTTGATTTGTCACCTTCACAGACACGATGATCCCACGGGTCTTTTCCAACCTAGATGATTCTATGATTCTATGAAAGCGACCCGCAATGCTCATATAGGGGTAAGTTGAGTTCCTCCATTCCAGTGTCAACTTCGGAAAAATTGAAACGTATCAAGCTGTGCAGTTTGTGAGCAATACAGAACTAGAAGCCAGAGGCATCCTGAGGCTTTTATTTTCCCGATACACCATTAAAAAGAGCAAGTTGGGTACCGTGGAAAGTGTGACTTTAGGATCCAGCACCTACAGTGGGACTTGTGGAAGGTGGAAGTGTCTGCTTGTCAAGTGGGTGAAACAAGAATCTGTGTGGAAAGCCCATATACTCCTTTAATACATCTCATACCTTACTCAGAGGTCAGTAAGTCTCCTCCCATGACAGCCCAGGCCTCTGCATAGCAATTATTTTTCCTCTTGAAAAACTTATTCTGAAGAGATTTGAGTTGGTTGTGACCAAAATATAACTATGATGAATTGTTCAAGAAGTGAATGTAAACCACACATTTTAAGCATGCATAGAAATTGCACAGCCATACACACTGAGTCAAATAGCAGTGATAAGCAGGGTTGTGTTTAAAGTCACCTTTATGGGCAACAAAGCACAGAGAGACTCTTCCCTTCTCCATGAGGACCAGTTGAGCCAGGGTGACTAATCCAGGCTCCCCATATACCCTCTCCCCACCCCCCTTTATAAAGACCTGCACCCTATAGTGATGAGCACCTACTCACAGCAGTAAAACTTGTGAACTTGAGAGCAATGTGTGCAGCAAGGGATGTTTTTAAGTGAAAGCGTCAAGCTACGTGTGTATACTTTCATTCTTGCAAGAGTACCCTTGCATTCTCTTCCTTATAGAAAACCAAGGGAAACATTTTTTTAGTTAAAGATGGTCCTGCTGACTGCAGGAGGGCTGGACCAGATGACCATTAAAGGTCCCTGCCAACCCAAAGCATTCTGTGACTATGCTTTTCAGTATATTCAAGAGAAAAGCCAGTTTGCTTGATATTCAGGAACAGCTCACATGTCTGGGGCCAGATTCTGCAATGTGCTGATCATTTCTCAGCATCTCTGAACATCTCACAGCAAGATGCCCATGGCCAGCTTTGTCTTCTCCTGCTAGGATACAATACCAAATGTGTTACAGAAAAGTCACTGGGTGATTAGTGTTCTCTGGAAAAGCTGCACCCTTCTTGGGAGTATTTTCTTGCACAAATGTTTTGCTGCCTCAGGGGTCTGTGCTCCATTCAGGGGAAGGAGAGCGATGTGCTCTTCATTTTGCATCTGGGTTTTATGGGAATTTTGCTTGTTCTGAAAATGACAATCTTTGGCAAAGCACACTGGTGCTGGTCTGAAAGCTGCTGGGTTTCTTCTCCCAGTGGCTTGTTTCCAACCACAGCAGCCACCTTCACTCCTGCTCTTTTCATGTGCTTTTGGTTCCATCCTGAGCATTGTCCAAGGGAAGAGCTTTCAGGTCTGATCTAATCCTACTTCACATCCAGAAGCTTCATCACACCTGGCAGGTGCTGGGAATCCAGCCAGGCCAGGAGGTACCAGGGCTGGACCAAGACTCTCCCAGAAGTGTAATTCTGCAGTTAAAAGAGCTGTGTGAGGCCCTGATGATCACAGTGTTCATGTGTTACCATTACCACTCCATCATGTCCATTTGAGACTGTTTCCCCTTGATTACCTTCTTAAATCAATACTAATAGATTTTCTCAGAGCTATTTTTTTTATTTTCTCTTTAACTCCTTTCCCACCGCCACACCCCAACACTTTCCATCTCTGGTGTCTGGAGTCCTTGCCAGCTCCCCTGCTTTGCATCAAAGCACCATTTCATCATGGGACTGTAATTTATACAATTTCTTCTGCTCGCTTTGCTTAATTGTCTCATTTGTAATATTCCATCCTCTTTTCCTTTCAGTTCATTCAGTGTACCCAGGCTGGTTAAAATAAATACGTATTTTTAATTTTAAGCAGTCTAATTTAATTTTGTAAATGTGGAATAAGTATTAATCAGGACCGCTTCTGAATCCAAGGCACATCAAGTCTCAGCCAGAAAAATACCATGTGTTGCTCAGTTTTGTCACTTTTTTTTTGAACATGCAAAGGTCTGACATTCTATGCCCGAGGTTCTGTTTTTCAGAGGACTTCCTGAACTCTCCAAGGGTGGTTAATAATTAAGGAGAAGTAGAGGCAGAGTAGAAGATGAGGAGCACTGACAGGCAGTTTTCTCACCATCAAGAAACAGCCTGCTTCTAGTGGGGGTTTTAGTAGTGTCACTTAGTAGAAGACTTGCTTCCCAAGTTTCTCCTGTGGACTGTTTACCTCTGATATTGCTATTCTCACCAGTCCTCATGCCCTGTCTCCACCAATGCCTTTATCCCACCCACTTGAGAGAAGCCGTATACAGAGGGTAGTGGTCAATGGCTCAAAGTTCAGATGGAAATCAGGGGTCTGTACTGGCACCTGTCTTGTTTAACATTTTTATCAATGACATAGACAGTGGGATCAAGTGCACCATCAGCAAGTTCATGGATGACACCAAGCTGAGTGGTGCTGTCGGTACACCAGAGGTACAGAATGTCATCCAGAGGGACCTGGACAAGCTGAAGAGGTGGGCCCAGGGGAACCTCATGAGGTTCAACAAGAGCAAGTGTAGGGTCCTGCACTGGGCTGGAACAATCCCCACTATCAACCCAGGCTGGGGGAGGAGGTGATAGAGAGCAGTCCTGCAGAGAAGGACTTGGGGGTGCTGGTGGACGAGAAGCTGGACATTAGCAGCCAGTGTATGCTTGCAGCCCAGAAGGCCAATCCCATCCTGGGCTGCAGCAAAAGAAGTGTGGCCAGCAGATCGAGAGAGGGGATTCTGCTGCTCTACTCTGCTCTGGTCA
>JANHFX010002339.1:0-23958 GCA_027560015.1 Chloroceryle amazona
AGGAAGGAAGGAAGGAAGGAAGGAAGGAAGGAAGGAAGGAAGGAAGGAAGGAAGGAAGGAAGGAAGGAAGGAAAACTGGCTGGATCATCCAAGGGTGATTATTTAATTTTGTAGAGTCAACCACTGGAAATATTTTTTTTAAGCCCACAGAAAATAGCAAAATAAAAGTTGTAGCCTGATTAAATGGACTGGATATTTTGGAGGGGAAAAAAATGTAATTTCCTGCTCAATTTGCTACCAAGAAGTCAGCCGGCAAAATAATGGCAGAAACTACAAAACTCTGCAGGAAGACTTATTGCCACACTTGGGATGCCACTGCTGAGGCATGCTGGGCTTTTAGCTGTGAGACCAATAGGAGGGAAAAGCTTGCTCCTCTCCTGCACTTTGGTAGCATGCAGGACTTTATCAGAAAGCTGCTGGTTTTCAGTGGATTGAGTGGGGGCTGGGGTCACTCCTGGAGGTACTCAGGTGGGGACCATGATGGAGGCAGAGCTTACATTTCATCATTGTGGAACCACACATTGTGGAACCACAATGTGTCTGGTGGGAGGACTTCATCCCCATGCTAAGACAGAAGATAAATGGCCTAAAATAACTGTTGCACTGAGCGTCACACAAGGAGTCCTAAATAGGCAGAAGGATGTCACCATCTGAGGGCAGCTCCCCCTCACCTGCCTGCACATAGATTTAAAGGTGAGTGTTTGAGAAGGCATAATAGGAAACTGCATATCTGGAGAGGCTGCTGCTTAGGAAAAGAGAAAAATCACTCCTGAAGTCTGGGAGACTACATAAAAATATTCATGCTGTGGACACAGATAGTGCTGTAGACTGTGAGACTGGGATAGCCAGTTTAGAAATATTCATCTTGCGCAAGATGGATAGAAATATAATCTGGTTAACACCCTGGGTAGTGGGGAGAAACTGAAGATGAAGCTGGATATAGGATCAGCACACAGTGGCTGTCATCCTGCTTTGGTAGTATTAAAAAATCCCTCAGTGGCATTGCACTAATGCAGACACTGGTGTCGCTGAAGATTTGAAACTCCAGAAAGATGGAAAAAGACAGGAGAGCAGCTGGGCAACTGTATAGTGCCAGAAGGGGGATCTTGAGCACTGCAAGAGCATAAAAAGCCAATGAAATTTAGCTAGACTGAATCTGGAGTAGCACTGCCTTGCCTCTGCCCAGCGCCTCAATATACGGCCCAGTTCAGGCCAGGTACATCCCTATACTGGAATGCCTCTTGAAGGAGTTTTGCCACCCCAGGCGCCTTTGGTAGGGTGAGGGCTTATGCCTCACCTCTCTACAGATCTCAGACAGCTGCGTCAAGTGAAGCGAGGTGACTAGGGATACAGCTATGTGAAATATTCGAGGAGAGGATCACCGGATCCTGGGGAACGTGAGTCACCTTCTCATATTTGGCACTCTGAGTCCCACCACAAGAGCATGCTTCAGCACATAGCAGAGAAGCTTTCATGTCTCAGGTTGTGGCAGAGGGTTGCAAAAGACTGTCATGGTTATTATCTCAATAGCAATTTCTGGCCACACCAAAGTGGTTGGTCTTTTAAAAATGGTTATGGTAATAATTTACCAGATTACTAATTAGTCTATTAATTTTGAAATGGTTCAGAACAAGGTTTAAAAATGATGATTCATATGTATTGTTTATCAAGAAAGATTTAAGAGAGTACAACTACTTATTACAATTATATCACATTATGAAATCAATGGGAGAAGAAAAAATTAAAAAACCCACAGAAAATAATAAAAATCCTGAGGAACACTATTCAGCTACCAGGCTAAGCAAAAAATAGACCACTTTATAAATTCAGGAAAATAATATAAATGATATGAAAATAAAATACATCCATGCAGTGTTGTAGGAAGAAATAAACTTACACCTCTCCTCTTCTGCTCTTACCATCAATTAAATTTCTTTTGTCTCCTGGTGCATGATTATACACAATTGTCTTTAAAAAAAGGGTCTTCTCCCTTGTTCATTAGTCTATAATCCTAGTCCTATGCTCAGGTGTAATGCTGTTCTCGGTCAGATTCCTCAGTGATTAGAATCTCCCCTCAGAGAGGAATTCAATGACAAACTCCAGGAATTAGGGCGGTGGGAAGACTTACAGTTTGATCCAAACGAAGTGTTGCAGTGTTGATGCTGGAAAGCTGAACAAAGGGTTCTGTTAATATCTCCTGTTGAACTTTTATGACAATAGGGCTCCTCTTTGTGTTTGCTGGAAAATATACTATTATTTAGTATAAATGCAATTATTTATTCTAGTGTAACACAAAATGCACTGTATATAAAAATATATAATACAAAATATTATTTTTTATGAACAGCGTCTCTAATGAAAACATAGCTTTTTTTTTGGCTTCAAAAAACTTTCAGAACAAGAAGACAGTTGGTCCTTCATTTCCAAAGGGCTTTCACTTGGGCAGCAAGACCATCTTTTTAGAAGGAATAAAGGGAAAAGTACCTGCCTGAAGAAGTTCCATGGGTTGGCCACCATCACAGCCTCTCCAAGAAGAGCAAAGCTGCACTTTCCCAGTTAGCAAGAAGCCTGTGTGTAGTCTGGCCCTTCTTCCCTGGGAAACATGCTCAGCAGACACTAACCCCATGGCTCTTACCCAGGTCCTTCCTCAAGATACTCATAAGGCTGCCTGTTAACTGCCACTGGGCTCTGGTTTCACTGTGTCGAATGTTACTGACTGCCCCTCCCGTTGCTGGAAAACTCCTGCTTGCCTCCCATCCAGAGCTGTGAGGGCAGATGCCTACCTGGATGAAAAACCCAACTCCCATCCCAGGTTTCCCTGACTGGTAAGTACACTCTAATTTACATTCCTCCCGAGTTAGTAAGGTCGAGCTTAGCCTTGAATCCTTGAAAATCCTGGACTGATTCATTTTCCCCCTGAAGAAGCTCCTCATAAACTCTGGCTCACCCCATATGCATACATTTCATTTTAATTAAAAAATACCTTGCTGGCATGACAAGCTATACAAGTTTTGCTAAAATATTAAATAATAAAAAAAAAGACCTCAGAACCCTCAGGTCTCTGTCACAGAGAGATACAATACATCAAACATCTGTCCAGAACAGAACTGAGGATAGTCATAACATTTGGAGGTTTAACTTCGTCCCATTTATCATTGTGACGTGTTTCGGATTTGGAGGCAAGTTCCTTTGCAGCATGATCTTTCTTTTCTCCCATACCTGTGTGAAGGTTTTCCTCAGCATTTTTTAAATGAAAAGTCTTCTACTACTTTAATATTTATTTTTTTTTTTAAATAAAATCTCCTCCTCACATTTCCACCTGTTTTGGGAAAAGAAATAGGATGCATTTCTCCATTTCAATTCCTCCTCTATCACATTAGTTGCTCAGTGATTTCTTTTCAGTTCTGCACCGTGCTTTGCCTCTTCCAATTTCCACTCCTAGTTTACAGTCATTGATTCTTTATATGCTGAGGATCTACTGCAGGCTGGCACATTTCACCCTGTGAAGCTATCCACTAGTCTCAAAGCACTATTTAAAACTCTTCAGCAAGTCCATCTTTGGGGCTTTAATGTATCTGTGTCAGTGACCTGTTATAGTTTTGCCTATAGTTTATAGGGTTAGACCTGGGGATGGAGATATGCATTCACTCCACATACTTCAGAGTCCCAAGATCCCTGTCCCAGTGCTGAGGGAGGAGATATAATTCACAGAAACTTGTGTGAAGTATTGAGAACTGTGTAAGCAAGCTCATAGAAATGCAGAGCAATGAGGTGGAGTGTAGGTACTAACTCTGGTATGTGGTCAGGCAATTCCAGCAGCTGAGGTTCTTAGCCAGCATCTTTTTGGGGTGTTGGGAGAGAGTCAGTGAGAGCAAGCACTCCAGAAAAGGAATATTGTCATGCAAACCAGCAAAGGACACTGATGAACGAGTGATACAGAGGTGTGTTAAGGTGGTGCTCCACCTGGCTGATTACCCCTGATGTTATAATCCCTCTCTGAAGATGTTACCAGGACATCTTGGCCTGGTTGTGCTGTGCAAGCACATCAGCTGCAGCCCACAGCCCACAGCCCAAGGGTTCAGACACCCAGGAGAGGCATAAAGGACCTGGGTGGGAAGTCCTAGTCAGCTAGTTCTGCTACCAAGAGAGTATCTTAACCACAAAGTGCTGAGTGCACCTCAGAGAGGGGCATCTTCCCTCCCACCTTCTTGGTTAAGGGGAGTTACTGTGCAGAGAAGCTGTCAAATTATGCAAGAGCAGGTGGACAAATGCTAAAGGAATGACTATCTGCAGTTCTGCTGTACGAGTCATTGATTCTGCCAGGTGTTGGATAGAATCCTAGTTTTGTTGTGTGTTGGATCATCAGTCATGGTGGCTTTCCTCTGCTGATCCCAGGGCTCGGCTTGGCTGGCTACATATTGCAGCCGCTGGTACACTGGAGATTCAGAGCTGAAACCAGGAGCAGCACAGTTAGGTCAGTGCAGTGCCATGCTTGAGTGACTCAGTTACCCCTGTCAGCCTGGCTCAAGAGCTGTGCCTTGCTGACACAGCTATGCCACTCTCAACTCCACCATTACCTTATCTACTGCTCACATAAGGATCTCCCCACTGTGCTTCAGTTCAAAGCTTACACTTTTCCAGAGGTGTCTCCAGGGAATTTATTTTGGTAGCAGGGTGTACGTTAATATAAATTTTTATCATCCAAACTAATGTTTTAATCTGTTTGGGAAGGTCTCTGGAAAGTGACAGTCTTCTGAAGGCTATTTCTTGGCCATATAAATTCCTTTGCTGTTCATCCATACACTTAATTTCAAAAGCAAGCCACCTGCATGGCAGAGGTGTTCACCCCTGAGCCATTTTGCTGAGGTTTCTAGAAGTGTGGTCTAGTAGTTTTAATATTTATTCTTATTTGTACAGCATTTAATATTTATTTATTGCCTGTATAGCAATAAACATGTTTGAGGTATGCAGTAGCTCAGCAAAACAAAGTCCAGCTAGACAGTACTAATAGACTGTGTACAAAGAGGAGAAGGAAAGGCAGCAAGGCAATGTCACCAAGCCATGACATTTCTCATGTATCTTTGTAGAGAAAACAACAGAAACAGTGGCTACAGGTGGTCTTGTGCAATGTCTTAAGTTGTGGCCAGCACTGTATATGGTGAAGAAGGAAGAAAGAAATTGAATTGTGGAGAATTACGGTATTAATTGTTCTCAAAGGAAGTTTGCCCATTAACTGTCATTACTGAGTGAAAAAATGGTATGGGATATATGTGACTGACCATTGGTGTAGCCATGACCTTCTTGCCCTCACACTTCTGTCCCAAAACCTCGGTTCAGCATGCCGTGGTCCCTCAACCCCTTCTAATGCCCTCAGCCATAGGCATTCATCTGGAGCCTTTCGGGTGCCTAGCGAGGAGGTGGGAGGGCAGGTCCATGAAAGATTCATGCCTTACAGCTGAGTGGGGAGCTACCAACAAGCTGGCCAGAAGCTCGAGCCCGTGTGGATATGCTCAACCCATGCTGCTAAGGAGAGCCTCCACAGCAGCCTGCCCAGCCATGGTACTGCTGTTTGAGGCAGTGGCCCCTGGCTCCTGCTCAAAGGCCCCTGTAACCACAAGACATAGACATAATACAAAATAAATTTTTAGGTATATATTTATGACTAGTCTTTCTGTGTTGGAACATAACCCATTTTTTATTCTAGTTACTGAACCACGACTCTCAATATTCATGTCACCCATGTGAATATTAGCCCATTTTTTTCACTCCTTTTTTGCTAGCCCTAGTGGTATCTGTGGCTTAAGGTCCCACACATTAATTATACATTGTGTAATAAAGTATTTCCTTTAGCAGCTCCTTAATTTATGCCGCAGAAAATGTCTACTGAGTAGCATTTCATTTACCTTGCACGTGTTTCCTATTATTAATTTTTTCACAAAACTGGTGTCCCAGTTTTTCAGTCCAGCATTTCTCCTCTCTCTTGTCTGTTTTGAAGCCAAGGAGCACAACGTTCATTTCAGTGTGTGCTTCTGAGTTAAAGTTTCAGCATTATTCCTAAATAGCTTTGAAACCAGGTAATCATAGCTTGCTTCTGAATTCCCCTGGCTCGTGGTGTTCCACCTCACTGTTGCTCTCAGCTGTGAGTTTCCCATCCAGATGGGATTTTTAAAAATTTGTGCAATGGTCAGTGTAGGATATTTTTCCTTTCTGTGTTTTCTTAGTGTAGAGAAGATAGTGTGACTCCATGTTTGTGTCCATGTGTGTACACATGCATCTGTGGTCTCTGCTAATACCAAACTACAGTACTGATGGTACCTAATGTTCTTATAAACAAAAGGTCACAAAGAGGGGTTGGGGGGGGGGGAATTTCTTTGTCTTTATTTCAGAATTTAATTTTATTTATACATACAGTTTTAATAGCCTCACCTCCACCTGTAAATAAATAAATACATAAGCAAGCAAACGCTGGGGTTTAACATTCTGGGAGGCGTGTGCTGAAGCTGGATTTGTGTGGCTGAGGCTCCACGCACCCAACTGAATGCAATTGCCTCTAGTTCCTGTGCACAACATCTAATTTGTGGATTTAAAAGTCCATAAGTGCTCATTGCTGTGATGGATCATTACAGCTTTTGAGGCAGTTTTCAGCACTCGCATGGTAAAAAATACTCATTTAGAATTACTCTGCATATATGCATTTTTTTTCCCACTGTGACAGATCATCAGTACTGACCACTGTGATGAAAGGGATCCATTACGGACTCTCTTGTGTTCCCAGAGGAGAAATCTCACAGGACAAATAAAGGGAACTGTGTGTGTGCGCGCACATTTTTTTTCATGTTATGCTGATAGTCTGGAGCTGAAATAAGGTAAGAACAAGGCAGTCTGGTACCTCTTCTAGGCTAAGAAGTTACAGTGTGGGAACTTCAGCCTAAACTGGTTGCTGCGTGTCATCCCCATCAACCCTGTTTCATGCTGCATGAGGCAGAGGCACGGCAGGGTTTTGTAAACCTGCTTTTATTCACTACATCTGTGTCTAGGTACTGCAGATAGTAGAAACTTCCATCAGGGGTCTCTGGATAGCAGATGATCTTTACACATCATGTGAAAGATACACAGGGATTCAGAGAAGTCTGAGGAAGGAGTTTGAACTTTTTCACTCTGTTTCTCTAGGGGCTAATGTGCCACACAGGAACATGGGCCCTTGACCATGCTGCACGTGTCTGTATAGGGAGCCCCTGTATGGACAGCCTGACTGCACCATAGTGCTGAGCCCCCTGGAGTGGTCCCACCTGTGCAGGCAGAGTATAAAAGCATCACCTAGAAAAAAAAATTACAAACCAGTAGCTGGGTCTACAATTTTGGCCAATCTGCTGAAGGTTGTGGCTGCTGGATTCTGCAAAACTCACAGGACTGGGTCTGGAAGAGACACGAGAAGTGTCAGGCAATCGCCTTCCCTGTGTTTTATCGTGTGACAAATGTGTCCATTGGATTAGGGGGGTAGCTGCTCACATGTTGGAGGGGGAGGGGGTTGGAGACGGAAAGAACACATGCAAAACTGCAGGCTCCTGCTGGTGAGCGCTCCTTATTTGCAAGGGGCTTTGCTCAGAGGATCTGGGCTGCCTCTTGCCTAGACAAGCTTTGGTAAATCAGATGAGGAACAGATACACCTGGAATGAACAAATCTAATAACTTTTTTTTTTTTGAGACTTTGAAACGTGGCAGCAGGAGAGGTGAGGAGGATCCTGAGGAGGCACAAAACCAAAGTATCAAGAAGCTAAACCCTGCTCCAAGGAGGGTCTGCCTTCTGCTGTGCACAAGCAGAAGAAATCCTGAAGAGAGGGTTTAGCTCAAGGGGACAGTTTAGCAACATGCATCTTTCTGCCAGAAAAACAAGTCTTCTCCTAGGCTGGCAAAAAACTGCTCACAGCCCTCTCGTTGTCTGCATGGAGATCATTTCTGTATAATGTGAAATGAGGGGGAGGGAGGACCCCATTTTCTAATCACAGCGATTATTTCAGCTTTTAATAAATAACCTGGGTATCTGTACAAAATCAGTTCAATGTACGTAGCATGAGTTTAATGCATAATCATATGCTACTGTGACACTTGTGACAGAAAGGCACATGCAGCATATGTGCAGTGTATGTTGCACACCTCACCATTTCTTTCTCATAGATACATATGGTGCATTATCTATACACTTACCATGTGTATGCGTGCTTACATACTTACATCTACTTAAGTATAGATACTTACACATCTATATTTTTCTATAGAAAAATATCACAGTACTTTTATTTCTGTATCGTGGGTTTATCATATAGTATGGACAGGTCAGAGGACTGATTTGATAAGTTTTCAAGGTTTTGGATTAAATTAGAAAAATATAAATTGTCTAGAGCCTGAGGAGGCTAAGTCTTATTTTCAGAAGTGATTTAGGAAAAGAGTTTCCCTTATATGAATGGATTTTTTACTGGCTTTTCAGAACTGAACTCAATTATACATAAATATAATTTAAGTATTTCAAAATACTTATTTATGATCTCTTTCTGTCTGAATGTAATGATTTGAATTTTTGAGACACACAGATAACAGCTCTAGTGGGACCCTAGACACCAGTCCCCCTTCTAGAAGAATGAAAAAAAGATACACTTGGCAACCATGGTACAACACTGCTTGAGATTCAGCTTAAATCTTAAGTATTGGTTGCCTATATTTTATGAAAGTATTTATGATGGGAGAATAAGGCAGTTTAAGGGCTGTGTGTTGTCAGACAGGCTTGAAGTGCATGCAGGCTTCCAGTAAGGCTGCGTTTCCACGAAATACTTTCTGTGTGGTATAATTTTTTGCACTCGTGCTTTGGGTCATAAGACATCAGTTAATGCATCCTTTCCCAAATAAGTGCCAGAAAAACCTTTATACTCTGTCTCAACACGGGCTGTTCTGGATATGCTGCCTTTTATTAAAGAAATATTTTGGAACAATCGCAGAGAGTTTTTAATAAAGTTATTGGCACTCCAGCCTTCTGCCTCTAAAGCCAGATGACTTGAGGCTCTGTAAACACCGGCAACACTTTCTTCACATCGGTAGCCTTTATTGACTTCAACTCTGTACAGTACCTGTAGCAAAACCGAGAGTGCAACTCAGCCACATGAATAGGACTTTTTTTTTTTTTCCACTTTAAAACCTTTCACCATACATCATACTGTCATAATTTTATGTTAATAGAAAGCTCAGGAATTTCCAGGATGACAAGCAAGCATCCCACAGGAAAGCTGAAATTTGCCCCTCACTTGGTGGAAAACTATTCACTCTCCATTTATGTCACAGAAAATCTCCAAGCTTGTCCTAAGCAATCCTTGTGTTGACCCTTGTCTATTGCAGCCCCAGAGAAGTCAGAATGCCTTTAGCCCAATCATCTTGGGCAAGTTTCAATAGCAAAATGTAGAGGATTCCCAAACTAATGCCTGCTACATCCAGGAGCTGGATGTCAGCTGGTGGCAGGAGACGTGGTGGTGGTAGTGACTGCCTCTCGGGCTAGCTGAGGATGTAAGGTACTGTAGACCTTTAACCACCTGCAGAATCATGGATTTGGTAGAAAAGGAGGGAATTCTTACCTGGTAGGGCAAATTAAAAAAAAAAAAAAAAAAAAAATGACAGCTGCTATTAGCTGTTTTGTGCTTGGGAATAGAGAGAGCAAAGTCAACAGAGAAGGGTGTGAGATGGGACAGCAAATGCAGGTGACTATGTCCGGAAGGCATAAAAATGTAATTTAGTATGCAGCTTTGCAATTTATCACATACCGATCATCCTGCATGTGTTGTGAATGAGTGTGCGCAAACAGATAGGAGGATGCTGAGGGCATGTGGCTACATGCGGCCCTGTGTGCACACAGAGGGGCCCTAAGGAACCCACTGCAGTGCCTCGAGTACCATCACTGTCACCACCACCACGAGCTCTTCTTTGGGGCTGGCAGCAGCCAGCTTTGCTCTCCTGAGCAAGGGAGTGCAGTGGGTGCTGCCATCCGTGGCTCCTGCTCTGCTGCCTCCAGACTACCTCTCCTCACCCCAGGGAGGCAGACCCCATCCTTCCCCTTACTCAGCATGCTGCTGCTGTAGAGAAAGTAGATGCTGACAACCCCTCTGATCTGGCAGGGCAACCTTGTCAGATGTGCATCTATGGGGACATGCAGATTGGGGGTGTCTGCAGAGGGAGGGCAGGGCAACCAGCTCCTTCTCATCTTCTGATAGGTGCCATGAAAATAGCGCTCAGTCCCCACATGCTTTTACCTGACCTATTTTGCAAAGGGATGGCCAAGAACGGGACTGGGAATGGAGGCTACCTTCAGACTTTTTGCAGCTGTCCACAACACTGTGTTATCAGGAGATGCATTTTGGGGTGTACTGCTTTGTCCCTCTGATTTCTGCACCTTGAAGGAAAGAGAGCATTCTGCATCCCACGTCCTGCATCCCACATCCCATGTTTTGCATCCCACACCCCTTATCCTGAGCTTTGCATCCCAAATCCCTGGTGGGAACCAGTGGAAAGAAGAGCAGGAGTCATGCCCAGTGGCACGGGGTGTGCTTCCTTGGTGACTGGAAAATTAGAGGGGTCCCAGGTTGCTTTAATAACAGGCTGCCCTGCATGCTTAGCCCAGTCACAAAAAAAGGGCATGGTTGCTTGTGTGAAGGGAAGGACATCATGGTGGCACTGGCCATAGCCAAGATCCCGACTTCATGCTGGTTCTGAGAAAAACAACCTTGAGTGTGTGGATGGGGCAGCATCCCTTGGGGCACAGCCTGCCTGGTCCAACGAGCCTGGGACAGGGACACCCCGCCTTTGCAAGCCAGGCTGTAAACAAGCACCTGAGCATGTGTCTGGCCTGAGTCAGCCCCTGGCTTCTCTCCCCGCCACCAAGGCTGGAGGAAATTTGGGAGGCAAAGTTCTTCCCCAGACTGCCAGTCCCTTTGTTGGAAGCTGGGAAGAAAACCTGATGAAGTTGAGGAGGAGGAAAGGTGTGCCAAAAACTGAATTGCAAAGTAGAAAGGCAATTTCAGCTTAGTCAAAGTGTCCTGAATTTCTTACTCGGGAAAATAAAAGTCACAGTGTGAATCTGCAGCTTAAGAGCCTTCCTGAAAGTGTCAATAATTTCCATATACAAAGAATTTATTTTAGCCTGGGATTTCAATGTAAAGTGATTCAACTACAGTAAGTAGGACCACTTTATTGCTGTTCACAAATTCACATGCATTTATTCTGCTGAAAATTTGATATAGGGCATTTTTTGTATTCCCATTTATCGCTTGCCAAGAAATAATTAAGAATAGGAGCTAGAAGATTAATTTTAAATAAAAAATCTTCTCAAATGAAAATGTCAGGTCATAAAAATTCCTTTTAAATCATAACAGCATATAAATCTTTGAAATTAACCATGTAATTACAATGTCTATCAACTTTTACCTTGAGCTTTGAGCCTCTCTTTTTAATCTCCCATTCTTTTTTAATGAATAGCTATTTTGAAATTAAAAAGTACTGTTCATTACACATGCCCCACTATAATAGGGTTTTTATCATATTTGCTCTATTTAAAAATACTTGCTACTTTGTAATTATTCACACGCCGATCCCTTCCTATATTGAGTAGAAAATAAAAAATGAAATAGAAGTCAAAGGTGCTTTAGAGCTGAATGATTTACACAATTCATTAAGGACGGTGATTTTTCAGTTAGCATCAGATTAAATGGTTACTTACTCTCAAATAGCCCTTGGGGAGTTGAATTGCTGGGTAGCAAACAGATTAAAGTTTGCATTGAAAGAAAAATTGAATTCAGAGGTAATCAATAGCATAATAGGGGCAGTGAGTGGTGCCTGCTGCCTGAAATGAAATTACCATATTTTTAATCTTAATTTTCCACTCTGTTTATCTGACAGTGTGGATGTGCAATCCAAACAGATAATGAGAGAGTGGGATATTGACACTGCTGTCCTCTGGAGTGCTTGTTTTCAGTGATTAAATGCTGTGATCTGTGATTACTTTGTGCAGGGATGTCAGAGCTGCTGGCCAGAACTATGGGAGGGACACTAGCTCAGCAGCTGTAGCTCTCTGGTCTCTCAGGTCCTAATGTCTGAAATTCATTTTCTGCTGGCTATACAGGGGGAAAAAAAATTGCCTATTTATGTATATACTTCTGCTGCACAAATTACAATAATTAATCCCATTACTATTGTTGTTCTGATTCAGAAATGTTTAATTAGATCAATATGTAGTGCACCCTCTCTGTAAGCATGATATTAATGAGCCACTGAACTTGAGAGGGATAGTAAGACATGAGTTATTATACAAAGCGTGACTAGCAAAGTTTGGAGGTAAAGTGAATTATCTTTGTAGCAGAAGAAGACGGATAATGGAAAGCGTGATTGTATCAGAGATCCAGAAAAGCCAGTTGGTGCGGATATATGGAAATCTGAAATGTAAATAATACCCATTGTAAGTATAACATCCACACTCTTTTAAAATGCAAATGTAATGATAGAGATGTTTTTGTAAAAACATAGAAGGATTTGGGAACAAAACATGATTTTAAAATTGTAATATATTAACATAGCTAGCACAACTGGGACACAGAAAAATATAATGATGCAACCACCTCTTGACAAACATCCTTGAAGATTTCTTAATTCCGTGGAATAGGAAATCTCAAAATATTCTTGATGTTTGTTGCTTGACCCAAATGCTGCAGGAGCCATTTGCATTTTGATTAGAACCAGTGAGATGGTATGTTCAGTATCAGGACCTGATCCTGCTTGATAATGGGATTACTGGCATATTGTGGGGTTATTTGTGTCCCTCAGCCTTGCAGGGATCAGGCCCTGAAAAGAGAATTTAGGAAACTTTTAAGTGTGTGCATATGTGCTTGTGTGATGGATGGGTGGGTTACTTGAACCAGAGTATGTCAGGCCTTGGAAGTGTATTTATCGGTGACAACTACCATGTTCTCTGGAGAATTAGCATCTCTCTATAATACAATTTCCACATTTGATTATGGTCTGAATTGGACTTCTCACTTTTCTAACATCACCACTGGGAGCATCTCCTTGTGCACCTTCCCAAATGTTTGTATCAAGGATTACTTTGGTCTAATGAAACACATTAGCATTTTAATCTGTCATTAGCTACTTTGCTATTTTTAGGTATTTTTAGCTTCTGGGGGTTGGGTTTGTTTGGGTTGTTTTGTTGTGGGATTTTTGTTAAGCTTTTACTACAACACAACATAGAAGGCAAGGCTTTATTTTCACAAGTGCTAGCTTCTCCCATCTACGGTTGCGTCATTAATGTCTGCATTATTTTACTACTCCTGAGAATTAGGTACAGTATAAAGTGCTGAAGGACTCCTGAGTACAGCCCTGGCCCGTAAGCACATGAGCCTCACTCTCTGGGAGTATCTGCATCTTCATGGGGGTCATGTTTCTTGATCTCTATCTTGACAGAGGGCAAGGAGGATGCATCTCATGGTAGATAGCTCAAAAATACTCAAAAGTCAGATCCTTCTTTCCTTGCATGTATAGAGGCATGAATGCACTAGATGAATAGCAGCTTGATTTACAGGATGAAAGCTATGATCCACAAGTGTCCTCAAGCTTTGCCCCTCCACAGTAATTTCTACAGTTGGAACAGGGATCTAATGCATGAGCTGATGTACAGCTGTTGCCTGATCAGGTGTTCTTCATCAGGCACAACTCTTTCTCCCATTCCCCTGAAAACTAATTCAAACAGATCTAATAACATGCTGATTTACTTTTAATTTTACCAGCTCCTCTATTTGAGCACAGTTTGGATGCTCAGGTGGAAGCAACACAAAAGAGCTTCTTTACCTAAAGAAACAGAATCTCAGATGCTCTGCAAGATCAAAATCCCTGGAGGCTCAGAAGTAAGCCATGTGTTACTTGTAGGGAGCAAGAATAGTAAAACAACCACTACTCCAAGAATTAAAAAAGAAAGCAGAAATACCACCTCTCATATCAAAACCTTAAACATGGCAAACAATAGGAATATCTGTAGATACAAAATACATTTAAGATAACAAAGTGAAATTGATATAATGAGATTTCCTCCACTGCCTTCCTTAAAGAAGTACTTTTTTGTAGAAGTACTTTTTGGGGAACTTGTTCCTACTTCAGAGAAACTGATAGAACTTCAGAGGGAAATTAAAATGGATTATAAGTCAAAAAAATACTTTGGCACATGTTTCCCAGTGTGGGGGCTAGATTACACACTGTGTAATGCCCAAAGGTGCAAATCCAGAATACCTCAATTTAGTTTCTACATATGGTAAGAATTTAGAATTTGATACAAAGAAATATAGTAAAATGTAGCTCAATGTGTTCTAACAAAGACATCTGCAAGTATTTGTTAATCCCTGTTAGTACTTCTAAGTAAATCATTATTGGTCATGTATCTTTCATGGTGCTACTCTTCTTCCCTTAATTCTTACGTGGGTAATGGCTCTGAAGCAGCATTACTGAAATCACTGGAAGTTTTATCACTGGATTCTGTGGGAACAAGACCAGAATCAAAACGCATATGGAGATTTTTGCACTCCTAATTCCTTATTAGTGAATGACCCAATGAGGGGATTGGTGAGACTATGACAATTCCACAAAAGCAGGTGCTTTTTTTAAGGACATTTTTAATTTACTTCTTTTTTTTTCTGATTCCAAACCTTGCTGTTGGCTCAAATGAGATAATTATACAAGTATTTGTAGCATGAATAGTCATGCATGCTAAATTATGCCTTTTCCAATGAATACTTAAATATATGACCTTGAAATTAGCTTTTTTTTTTTTTTGCAAATGCTTAGGCCAGTGAAATTAAAATACACTGCAGTGCTTGGAAAATGAGTGTAAAAGAGGTGTGAGTGTGGCAGAAACAAATCCAGTTAAATATCTGATCAAACATTTGTGACAGCATTCACCCACCTTTAGTAAGAAGACAGTATCCAAAATATTCACATAATTACAATCCATGCTTTCATCGGGCATTTATGACATTATTCCCATATTAATCTTTGAACAGTGCATTGAGGTGATACTTTGTCACCTCCATATGGTCAGTGACATGAGTTCCCCTCAGAATTGCCAATATCTCACTGAGTCACTTGCTTTACCATATTTCTTTGAAACTGTTTTCTCCTGAAATTACTCTATCTGCTGTGTTTGTCACATCCATTAATATAAAATACAATGAATTCATATTAGCAATATTTTTTTAAATTGCTAAAAAGTCTTGACATGAGAAACTCCTTTGATTCATTATGTGGTGTTCAGATTTGCTCTCCTCATTCTGCAAGCTGTTTTAGATAAAGATGACATAGAAAGATAGGCATTTTCCACAGGTGAGCAGAGTTTACAAACCTGCTGAAGTTGAGGAGCTTGTTTGGGGCTAGTGAAGTAAGAAGCTCTTCTAGAAGAGATTACAGTGAGAGAAACAATATAGTTGCAGGTTTTCCCATGTATTAACACTCAGCTACCATTTGCAGGAAATTATAAACTCAGATGTCTTCAACACTTAGTTCTCTTGCTTTCTTTAAAACATCTATAGTCATTACTGATCCTTGCCTTTAGTTATCTGTATGTGAATCCAACTCCTCAGAGCTTTAAAATGCCGATCTCTGGAGACTTAGCAATATTACTAATAAACAGCCATTGAAATGTAAAGCAGCTAAAAAACTGTTTGAACTTCTTTCCTGTCTTCTGACTATAGATGTATAGTCCAAGCGAACACTGGGGTTTGTAAGAGTACAAAAGCTTTCTTCTGCCCATGTACCTGCAGTCAACACTTTAAGTATATTGAGCTTCAGAGCACACAAAGGAGAGGCAGAAAATCCAAAGCAATCTCTTCCCTTTCACTCCTTAAATCCTGACATGCTCCATCACCTCTTCAAAATAGTGAGCTGCCCTTCCCCAAAATAGAGAAAAGAAACAAAATCAAATGCAAAACAATGAAGAAGGGATAATCTGATCTTTAAATAAGGAGACACGTTGCTTGGGGCTTAAGCAGGGTAAAGTTTCACAATGATGTCACCTTCTTCTGAGAACATGACCCCCATGAGAGGTGAAGGGTGAAATATAAATACCGCTAATCCATTGTGTTTGTATATCTCTTAAATATGTGCCAGGTTTGGTATGGCTGACTCCACCAACTGCCTGGCAATATTAGGAAGTCTTCACTACAGGTTTTGAAAGGGTAGTATTCATGGAAATCAAGTAGCTGCTCTTTTTTTTTTCTCAAGTACAACTGTTTGATGCATTTCCTTTGAAAATAGACCTTTCTTTTTGGAGTTGTTTCTGGCAAAACCTAGGCCTGATTTCCAGAAGCAAAACTAGAGGATCCATTGCTTTTTGTGCAAACAGCAGCATCCTCCACAAGTAGTGGCAACATCCTCCACAAGTAGTGATAACATCTTCTACAAATAGTGCCTTCTACAATCCTAAGTTAAAAGTCATAAGTGTGAAGTTCATTATTTGCTTGTTTGTTTGTTTTAAATATCTGCTCCAATACAAACAGGAATGCATTCAAGAAAGTCATGTTGCCCGTGAGATAGAGGGTCTCAGAGTGGATAACACAGCTGTCTCGCCTTGTTGTCTATGTGTCAATAAGGTGTAAGAGCTAGGCTACAGATATCTATTTTTAGGAGATGTTCATAAAATATATTGAGAATAGATTTTTTTTTAAGGGTATCAGTGAGTGATACTTGTTTGTTATTAGAATATTGTATATTGGAATATATGGAATATCCTTGGAGAAAGACATGTTAGTCTAGCAGGAACAGAAACAGAAACCACTGTCCAAACTCTTTCTGTTGTCCCCATGATGCCTGCTTTTAAGACCAGTAACATATGAAGCACACTTATAGATCGAATTTTAATGTTATTTTTATTTAAAAGCAAAAATGTTTCTAGGCATAACAGCTGGTAAGAGGACCAGAAGCTGTTGTCCCATCTCAGTAGGATCAAAATCAGTGCTCTGACACTTGGACCATGAAATTTGCTTAATTCAGCATTCCTCTGCAGAGAACTTTACTGAGGGGGACACAGAGAGAAGAAAGACAAAAGTCAACCTCTGGCAAAAATATTGTACCCTAGGAGGCAGAGCTCTTCCATGCAAGGGCAAATCTTGCAAAATCCTTTTCTGTGGACTTGTTAAATGCTTTTTTGCCCTGCTCCCATGTAGTCAGGTCTGCAGGCATTTTAATTTCTCTTCCACTTGTTCTCTCCTTTTTACAGCACGAAAAAAAGTTTCTTGTTTTTGTTGGGAAGAGCTTTCACAACTGATTCTCATCCAACCATTCATCTCTGTATTAAGTAGGTCCCCACTAGTTTTGACTGAACAAAATATTCCTTTTTCATGTTAAATTTGTGCACAGGTACTGTTGGACTTTTTCCAGTGCCTGGGAAGTTTCCTTGATGATCTCAAGATTATCAGTCAACACTGATTCTTTTTATTTCTCTGGGTTCTTCCTTGCAGCAAAGGCATTGTTTGTTTCTACAGGTATGCATCATAACTAAGTTCTAATCCAAAGCTGAGGCTCCTGGTTGGTCTGATGGTGTCAATTCAGTAACACCTAAAGCAGGAAAGCTTAAATATTTGTACATCACATTGACCTGGTTCCCACATTCATGCATGTACCAGTCATCACTACTGAGAGTGAAGTCTCTGAAGAGCAGGAACTGTCTTTTATTATCCCTTTGTGAAGAGAGGTGGGTAAAAGTCACATAGTGAAGAACTCAAGTGCCTGAATATGTGTCTGGCATGATTTTTAAATGTCTTAAAGCATCAAAAACACCCATGTGAGTTGGGAGGTGTGACAGGACTGAGAATATGCACCGTGGAGAGGCCATGGAAGCCAGGTAAGATACCACAAAGCAGCTGACATGACCCTGTGCACCTCTCATTAGGCTGTGAAAGTCACCCAAGTAACCCTCTGTGGATCGTGTTAGATGATCACGCCAGTCTGGAACACATGGGTGCAAGGGTGTTCCTTCACACAGGCTGGAAAGCCTGCCAGCAAACAACAGATGTACTCAAGGAACATTAAAGTGTCAGCCTAACTTTTATTCAGCTGTTAATTAAGCCACTGGCTGCGTCTAGACTATGGGACCTGGGAGTGCTGCCAAACTCCTGTGTGTGGCATGTACCCACCCTGCTTCATCCTTCTCCATCCCAGGTTATGATGCCTGTGTTTGTTGCCCACGATGTCAGACCCCAGCAAGAGCTCCAGCACATGCTCATCAGGGCCAAATTAGAAGAACCATAAACACCACTCAAGGTTCTTCACAACACACAGCCAAAAGTTAGTGACATGGCCACTGTCATCAAAATAGCAGATGAATTTTTTTCCCAAATAGTTTTCTAGCCCCCTCAAACAGTAGGGTGAAAATGTTGGAAAACAGTTTTCTAGTCATGCTAATGAAATTTTAATAAAATAATGCAGCCAAATCCCACTAGTCTTGAGAAATTATGCAGGCAGCTGAACTCAACCTCATGGTAAAGTTAAGTGATACTTAGCAACTCTGGACAGACACCAATTATCTGCATTAACGGAAAGTAAAGCCAAACTTTGTTACTCTGTGTGATGAACCAAAGATATGGATCAAGCCATCAAACACAAGGGTTTCTCGTTAGGCAAAATGAAAAGGTTGGTTCACTACTTAAAAGTCAACAATTTTCATTTGTTGACTAACTTGCTACAAAAGTTGCATTTTCAGTCTTGTTTTGGGTTAATATACAATTGAGGATATCTCCTGGGATGGCCTCAGCATCTATGGTACAATCTAGATAACTTCATGGTGTGGTTCACTCTGTACGTGGACTAATACAAGAGAACTGTGAGGAGGAGAAATGAACCCTTGCCTGGGAAGTGATGGGAAATAAAAGAACTGGAAGCAGGATTCAATGGCAGTCTAAGGACATGGGTGGAGCAAGCAGCAAAAATCTAGAAACTTGTGTTGCTTGAATAAACCAACTCCTTTTTACTTCATATCACAGCACTTCTGTAAGGTCAGTGTATAGTTCTCAGTTTAGAAGTGGACAGTGAAAAAAGCACAGATTCATGATGTCAGAGTCACTATTCCCCCTGAAAGGTATGTGCCAGCTATGGGTGCCATTTACCCAGACATCAGTGAGAGGTGGGAAGAAGTTTGAGAAGAGATTAATCTCATCACAAAAGATACATCTAAATGAACTTTTCCCTAAAAAGTGTGAGTTTTCCTGCCTTGCCTGAGATGAAACTACAGAGCAGTTCGCTCATGTACACCTATTTAAAGGTCAGTAAAAAGAAAGCTGGTATAGATGTTCCCTGCCAAACATAAGGAGGCTGTCTATAAACTTCTGTAGCTTCCCCTCATGGTCAGGTCAACCAACTGAGATGAAGCCGTGTACTACACCAAGATCTTTGCTTCCTGAGGATCTCCAAACAGGGATATCTTTGTCCTAGCAGCAGGTACAGATCCTGTGTTTGGACTGAGGAACAGGGACTGCCATGTGGTCAGAAAGCCACTGAGACAGCATGGGCAAAAGAATATCCAGTCATCACTTTGTGGCTATTAGTGTGGTACCATCAGCCTGGGGCTTGGCAGGGTGACTTCCAGAGACCGAATCAGCAACATCATTTGAAGATACTCTAAGCACAACCCATCTGCCCTTGGTTTTGGGTAGGGAAGAAATTGTCTCGCTCTAAGGATTGCTTCCCAATTTCCAGCACTGAAGCATAGCTGTACTTCAGAGATGGACCCATTTTAGGCATCAGAGGAGAAAGCAAATTCCCTCGCTGTACATACAGCTGTTCTACCTAAAACCTTGTATAATAAAGAATTACTGGCAAGAGAGACTTTTTTTTTTTTCCTGGTGTAAAAACTTGCTATCCATCTAAGAAAAACAATTTGGAACCGAGACACCTGCCATAATATTATTTTCATTTGATACTGTATTTCATTTGAGATTGACTTTAAAAGGACACGTGCCTGTGTGCATTACAAAAATGGTGGATTTAACTGTGGAAAGTGGAGTCGGTGGTCATGAAAACTTTTACCATGTGGCAAGTATATAATCTCCCTGTAACACCAGACCATAATACATAATATATAGCCGTAAACTGAGCAGAAAGGAGAAAATCAGTCATTTACAAGTAGTCCCTTGTGTCGTACCTTTATTACAGGAAGGCTTTGCATAGTCTGTCTTGCCAGCTTTTAGTGTGCCACTTTGCAAATGAAAGGGAGGAGGGTTGCACAGGCAAAGGGCTTCCTGGACAGAGGTTATAATTTCTCTCCCTGTTAATGGTGAGTCCTGTGAAAAACAAAATAATTCACATGGTGTAGTGCATGTAACCTACTGCATATATAGGTTACCAGTGATCTAGAGTCCTGATGATGCTCGCAAATGAGCAGTTATAGCAACTAACCTGGATGGCTGCAGATCTTACAGGTATCAGTCACATTTGGATCAATACATAACAGCAACTCACATGCATTTGCCAGACTAGGATCTTTAAAATTTTACTGGCTACAATTGTACAGCTATTCGGGATAATTCTTCCTAGTGCTAGCAGTGGTAGCAAATATTTATATTTATATTATAGTGTTGTCCAAAGGAACCAGTAGGGGAGCATTATGCATAGAACTGTATAAAAAAGAAAAGATATAATCCCTTCCCTGTGGAGTTAACCATCTAGAGGACACAAATAAAGGGTAGAAGAATAGGAATAAAATGTACATGCAAATGAGTATGGCAATGAATTGGGGCAGCTCTGTGAGTTGTAAGATATATTTTTTTTTTATTATTCCTTTACAGGAGAGATAAAGATGCACAATGGCTGCCATCAAGACACCGGGAAATACTAGGGGACTGGAATTCATTTCTGTTTCATAAAAGTGTATTTATTTAAACTTTCTACTTTTTTTTTTTTCTAATTTCTGATTTTCTTTAATAGAGGAAGGGGGAAAAAATATAAATCACAACAATTTTTGCTTCTTCGGATATGTAAACATTGGACCAGGATTTTATTATCTATAATATGCCAAGGAATGACCCATAATTTGCAAGTCATGTACCTCTAAGTCCAGGCCACATAAGAGTTCTGACTGCTGCTCAATGTCACAGCTGGTTTTAGCACACAGCCCACACAGATAGCACATCAGTTGCATCTCCTGGGAGGGAGAGAGGGAGGAAGGGACATGCAACCCTCTCCCCATGGGTCTATGTTGAAAGCAAACCTCCCTCAAGTGCGCATACACCTGATGAACAACTCCTGCTCCTTTAAAGAAAAATTAATAAAAAAATCAGTGTTAAATCACACCTCTCCCCTTCCCAAGCCCTGGTGGAAGAAGGGGAGAAGAAGAGCCACCCTGCATTTGGGGACATTGTAGGGCCAATAGCCATCACTCCTGGCCTGCCACCTCTGTGGTGTTGCTGTGTGGCTGAGGGGGATAAGCAGGGACAGAGGCTGCCCCTGACCCAAACCCATCCCTGCTGCCCACGGGGGCAGCCCTGGTGGTAGGCAAGACCCAGCAGGAAAGAGGAGCATTCAGATTTGGTATTTAGCTCCTGAGTCTCACTCCATGAATTGTTGATTGTTTACCAGTTAAAGTGCAGTTCTTGGGGTGGATATTAGTAAAGAAGGAATTAATTAGGCAACTTCTGTAACCCTGTCAACACTTCTGTGGCTTGCTAGCACAAGCTAAGGCATTTTCACATTTGATTCTTCTTTATTCTGAGCATTTCCCAGGAAACAGAGAAGGAGAAGATGATAGCCTTTTAAAACTGCTGTCCTATAACTTACCTAGACAGTGAGCTGAAGCTGCTTTTTCACATGTTCTCCTGGAATAATTCCCTGTCCCCCTTCCCCCCCACCCCCTTTTTTTCCCCCTTCATTTCATGTCAACCTGTAATCATGAAGCTGAGCTAAAGAGTCCTTGTTTTGCACATATCTGTGTCTTATAAAACGTATTCTTCATCGCTCTCCAGGAAAAAATATGTCCTAAGACACTGTGAGCAAAGCAGAGCTTCAAGCAACACAGTAACAATTTCATTGTTTAACTTAAATAATGAAGGCTTTGGGGTTCTGGTTTTTATTTATAAATGTCGAAAGTGAAATATGGTAATGATGTTTGAGTTATGAACAATGTCACTTATTCTTTTTCTGCTTAAGAGTCAATATAGTGATGTTCTGGGTTACAGTGCTCTTAGCTGTGGGTAATATTGATTAGCCAGGTTTTGGGCATAAACAGGTACAAAGATGAATGGCAAGGAATACTAATGTATTTTTATGTGCTATTTTCTGAATAATTTGATTCTTGCTTATTATAGTTTGTCCTTTTCCTGTATCATTGGAGTAAGAGTTGATTAAAGAAACGAAGAGACTGCACAAAAGTAGTATCAAGTTGGCAAGTTAAATTTATGTAACTTAAATTCTTAGTTCAGGAGACATAAATAAAGGAAAAAATCCCTCCAGGAAATCATATCAAAGTGCCTTGGACTTTGTCTTTTCAACATGCTAAACAAAATCATTATTGCCCAAAAGCAGAACAAAACTTAAGAAATGATCGCTGCAGGAAGGAAAAGAAAGGGGTTTAAGTTCCTGAGACATATTGGAAACCCATTCTCAAATTAGAAGTACAGACATTATTATCGGTTCTGCCCCCAAATGGCTTTGTCTGATTGTTTGCTTCTTTTGGGAGGCTGTAGACAGCTGCTCCCCTTGGAGAAGGCTGTTTGGTGACTACCAGTGGGTCTTGCTAAATTACCAACAGGGACAGTCTCCTGGTTGAGTCAGGTTAGAAACAGGTCTCCTCACCATTCCCACTCTGGGTGTTCTTTTAATTTCTCGCTTTTACTGTTGTTTCTGCTTCTGGCATAAACCCCACCTCCCTCCACTGCAATAGATTTTCATTATATCTGTGTTTAGTTGTACATTTTTAAAGTTCCCTTTTTTTCTCACAGTTTCTTGTTTAGTCTACGCACACAAAAAAAGAACTCCTCCTCACGGCTGCATGTATTACACTTTACCAAAGAGTTTTCTGTTTTCTATCTCAGAAATAAAATACTACAGGTGTGTCTGCAAGTGTCAAGTGAAACAAAAACAACAACAAAAACAAACAAACAAACAAAACCCACAACAAAACAACATGGAAATGGCAGAAACAATGGCAGCATTAGAAAGGTTTGTTCATTCATATGATAACGGGCAGCTTTAATGTGAACTTTTTACATAGTTGAGCCAGTGAGATCAATTTAATCTGGGTGGGTTATTCTTCTCTTAGTGTAAAAGACCATTGATTCCTTCTATTGGCTCAGTGAGTGATCTCTTCAGCATAGTGGCACGATGAGGAAGCTGGTTGAAAGCCACTGAAATCAGCAGGAGCCTTTTAATTGACTCTGAATCAGGCCTCAACACTGTACGTAACTGCTCTCCTTTCTGTTTCTTGAAGACAATTGGATTACCTAACTAAAACACAGTTTTCCCATTTAAATATTCTGTGTGAATTGATTCTTTATGGAGAAATATTTTGCTTGCACTACATCTTCTGTGTGTTTGAATTCTGTAAGTGTTGCCATTTATAATCGCTTCATCATCCTTTGTTCAGGTGACTAATTATAATAAAATATATTTTATGCATAAAACAGTATGAGACTCGTTTTTATACATTTCATTTAATTACTTTTTACTGTGACAAATCACATTGTTAGAAATGTACTAACAGATGGAGTGGATTTTAAAGTCAGTATAAATTATGAGTCCTTAATTTTTGCAAGTGTTGAAGAATTTAATTGTCTCCATTCAAATTTTTGGCTTAACTCCTGTGGCTTGACTTGTTAGGATTCCAGACATGCAACACAAGGACCAGGGAATTTCTGGATTGTGTAGTGTCTTGGGGCGGGGGGGGGGGGGATTAAAAGCAAAGGG